>CM040190.1:58945079-59112579 GCA_022606455.1 Callitettix versicolor | reverse complement strand
TGGAAACAACAGGGACAGGTGAATTCTTTAAGAGTTGCACAGCTGACCAAGAGTTTTGCAATATTTGTGTCTGTTATTTTTGTCTCCAAAAAATTCATTCATAAAGAAATGTGCCCAAAGAGCTGCATATATACTTCAAAACAGTAAAATGATTTTCAAAGCATGTATTTAAGTGTTAAGAAATTAGTTTCATCAATGAACTTTGGAGTCCTAAAATGAACTTTAATAATTTGTGTTGGTAATTTCAAAAGGGCTATGCACCACATATTGATGACCTGCTTTAAGGTGTTGTGTAGAGCCTATAAAGTTACAAATATGTACTTGAACTGATCCACATTAAACTTTCTTTTCACAATTGTAATCAGTGTTAAAATTTGCATAGATCTGCATTTTAAATTATTAGGATTCATTGAAAATTAACCCTGACAACTCACAGGTAGTATTGGTGCATATTTAAAGGTTCTGGATTTTTGCCTTATATGCTCAACAACTTATTTTTTTAAAGGAATTTGCTAGCAAACACCTGAAAAACAAACATTTCAAATTTAGAAATTTAAGAATTCCCTTAATTTTAGGAATTTTATTTTATGGTGACCTCGGTCTAAAGTTTTCAACTATGTATGATGTGAGTTTAATACCCAATAATGATTAATTTATGACACCTTTTTGAATTAATTAAGGTAAAATGAAATTAAAGACACATGTCTCTATATTGATTGATAAATCAAGTTCACTACACAATATTACAGATATATTTGGAAGTGGTCGGTGCCCAGCTCTAAGACACGCTACAAATTCAGAACTTGTATACTGACACACCTGGTTAAACTGAAATACTTATTTCCAAACTATATACAATCACATCCAGTATGATAATATAAGTTTCGGTTAAAATAGCAGAAATTTAAATAAAATATAAATAGATAAAATTTTAATGAGATAGTTGCGGTTGATGTCCTTCAATTATCTTACTTATATCAGGGGAAATATTTGTTAATATTAATCTTAAATCATCATGTTTTGATATCTTATGGTGTTAAAAATTCCATTTTATTTTATCAACCTCCTTCAAAGTTCAATAGACCCCAAGGTGTCCACCTGGACCCCGTTGAGAACCCCTGACATAGACGAAGAAGACAGGGAAATTTAACACTTTTAGTTTAAAGACGACAGCCTACACACAAAACATTTATTTGAGGAACTGAAAAAGTGTCAAGAGTAGACAGGAACACAGACATTCAAAGACTGAAAATCCGGGTATTTATGGTGGAATATGTGAACATGAAAAGATTGCATTTGTAAATGTATTGAAAATGGAAGAGGACATATTGCCAAGTATACCCTTTGCAAGACTAAAGAAGGGTAAGATCTGTAAAGAGGTCCAGAGTAAGGTGGAGATCAGGTGAGAGTGAATTTAGAAGGATCAAATAAAGAATGGCTTGGGAGGAAAAAATATTGGAAGTTCAAAGGAGTTGAAAGAAGTTGTGCCAGATAATCTACTATGGCAGTAACGATTTGCCCATAAGAGCTCTTGGGCACAGAGCTCTCAATAAAATAAAAAATAATATTTCATTATTAATTTCGAACTTTGGTAATTTTTCACCAAAGTAATTTAAAAAAGGTGCATAAAAGAATTAAAATAACGATACAATTGGAAAACATTTGATGGCCAGAGTTCAGTCATAGGTGTTGACCAGAGACCTCCAAGCTTCTGCATAGAGTGTGAAACTTTGCAGTGACATCTACCAAAACATGTTGTTATTGGCAATTTAGAACTCCCATCCAAGACCACTTGTGCATGCACGAATTTACTTAGACATACTTCTGTCAAGAATCACATAATTTTCCCTATGCTATAATATGTTGACCTACTTACATGCAGTGGTGCTTGTGTGTGTACTGTTTCTTGAACAAATACATTTTTTGGTGATTTTTTAAACATATAAACTAGCCTTTCCATTAAACTCTGCACTCCAAGAGCTTCAAAACAAGTTATTTTTATTTTTTTTAAGGACCCCGGATCCCATTTTGGTTGGGGGTACCTCTTCATTGGAGGAAGGAAGAGCCTCTCCCATGGTCATAGCTATGAGACACTATAGCAGAAACATTAATCATTGATATTTTTATTTAACTTGAATATAGAAGCTTATATGGGTACAGTACTTAAATATTTTAAAATGGTGGTTTGGAATTTATTACAGCAAATGGCTGATTAAAATTATAACCCATCAATCTTATTTACGAAGCTACTGAGCAAGCAGCAAGAAACTTGAATTTATGAATAAATAATAGGAGTTATTATTATTATTATTGACCTTTGTAGATCTATTGTGCCCCTTCCTATATTTCTGAGATTCTCAGTTACATTATCTTCTCCAGTCCTAGCTTCTTCAGTCAAGGATTTTGGAGAAGATTCACGGTAGGTAAATCCCTCACTTCTAATTGGTAACTTCCCAAAATATTAGCTCTTCTCATAGCAACTGCCTCACAGTCTACCAGCAAGTGGTAGCCTCTTCCCTCACTATCTGCAAGTTGAATCTTCTACTAAGCAGTTTCCTAAGATGCCATGCTTATTTTTACTAAAGTTGATACAGATTTTTGCTCTGCTTTTGTCAAAATTCACGAGGAGCTCCTTGGGAATCCAAACTTAGATTTTCTAGCATCTCTTCATCTTTAAGCTACACCTTAAAGTAGCTGTCTTTAAGTCCACAAAATGGTTCTTACAAAGGTTGAGCCCTTTCCTTGTCAGCTCATCTTTTTTATTTCCCTCTATGCCAGCATGTCCTCATGACTACAGAAGTGTAATGTTATTGCTCTGACCCAGCCTTTTTAACCTTCGCAGGCATTTCCCGACCACTGCCTAGCTGATAATTGACCTCAATGCTTTAACAGCTACTTGACTATCTAGCAGGGATATTACTTGGTGTAAAAAAAAATGCTAATGATTTTTAATTTTTTTTTTAATGAATACTATAACACATATATAATATGAGAAGAAAATTTGTAAAACATCAAACTGTCATTCTTTAATACAGCAAACATAATACTATAAAGAACTGACTATTTTACAGTATTCAAAAGCCAAATAACAGCCAACTATTTTACATGAATTAAAAGCCTACAATAATCTAGTTAAAGGTTTACATTATAACAGTAACATGAAATAGTTGACATTTTTGGTTGAGACAACATTCATAAGAGAATATTACAGTTTAATATATATTATCTATTAAATGAAAGTATAAATATTTCAAAATGTAGAACAGTATATCTTTCTGATTGGTGTTTCATTATAACAATGTGCTTGATATTACAAATTGGGAACAGAAACAATTTTCTTAGAAATTTAAAAATGTTAAATGTTTGCAGCATAGCTCAGTTTGTATGGTAACAAAGCAGTTCTTTACAAATAAAAGACGTAAAGCTTGAAGGTTCAAATCTAGTTACTGTTTCCTTTTTCTCTGAAATATCAATAGTTTCAACTGGTGTAACTGGACCATGAAATAAAAACATTAAACTACAAAATTTTTACACATTCTTAAGACATAGTCAGGAACATGATGTTCCAACAATGATCAGTCATTAGTAAGTGCAAGTGTAACATATACTTTTTCACTTCATTCCGTATTAACACAATAACTGTTTTACACAATCTGTAACAGTGACCTTGAGACACATACCACTTTAGCAGCTTTACAACCTAATTAACACACTGGCCACACCATGTTCCAATTGCAAAAGTGAATAGTGTATCACTGTAGAGAATATCTGTAGTGTACATTCTTTTTACATATTTGTAAAATAATAAAACTGTTAAAGCTCCTGATTTGTTTTTTAACACTTGGATTCTAAAAAAAACATTTTAAACTCAAAGGTGCAAGTTATGATAATGACTAGAGAATGTTTGTTCGAACTGATATCAACTGGAATAGCCTAATGCAACATAAACTAGTCAACTTTCTCTCTCTTACTCCCATCTGATTAGAGAACCATAAGGCTATCTGGAGAGTAACTGCTACAAATAAATGCATAACAACAGTTCACTGATTGATAACAATACAAGTGGGGCACATAATTAGTGCAAGTTAAAGTATTCAAACTAATAGGACTATTAACTCTACTGCTAGAGGCTTTGTTCCAAGAAGTATTTTCCAACTTTGTACTTAAGTTTACTTTATAAAAATGTTTTTACTGGAAATTGTGCACTTACTTCCTTTTGTTAAAAAATAAACCTATAATAAACAATAAAGATGAAGTGATGGAAAAGAAGAAGTGTTTTAGATTGGTATATGTTTTTCTAGGCTTATTTTTACAAATGCAAAGCAGTTTGGCTTGTTAGATGAAGAAGTGTTTTAGATTGGTATATGTTTTTCTAGGCTTATTTTTACAAATGCAAAGCAGTTTGGCTTGTTAGATCACATGAAATCCAGTTTTTTCTTTTTTAGTATAAACGTAACAACTGCAATAATTTTAAATTAAATTACTGTATATTTAAAAATACTGAATTGTTGAAGCATTTTTTTTAATACAACCACAGTATGTATTTTTAAATTTAGTAATTCAAAAGTAATTGAAAAGTGTTTTGATTTCATTACTATTATTATTACACAAAAAAGTCTATTTTTTTAATTTTTCCTCTTTCGAATACACAATGTTACGCAAAATCAGAAAAAAAACAGCTGTTAAAAGATAACAATTTAATTAATAATATAGTAGACTCATGATTATCCCAGTCCCCATCAACTGAGGTAGTGTCATTAAAAAAAAACTACAGTACATTAGGCCTACATCAGAATTACAAAGGGATAAGAAACCTGAGCTATTTTTAGGATGTGATTCTATTTGGTTGGATGAAAAATGTGTAGGGGTGGAGAAATGGCGGTAATTTTTCTCTAACCATAATGTAAGAATTTGATGTGAAATATTGTTCTCACACTTTCCCACACTTTGGCAAATTCCGACTCTAGGAATATAATAGGAGGAATATAAGAGGTTTCTTTCCTGTTTGGCACATTTGGCAATTTAAAGTAAAATGTTCCATCATACATAATTCATGGAGGAAACTGGCAACAAAAAAACTTTTAAAAAATGTGCCACAATAGCACAATGAAAACTCCGTGAGTGAACTAGTTGGAACTACCTAATGCCCTACCTGCTAAACTTTTAATGCAGACATTCATGATTGATGTAATCAAGATGTGCAAATGGAACTTACTGACAACACAACTGCCAATACAGTAAACAACCCTCATGACGAATAGGACAGTGCTGACGAGATAATCTATAAAATATCTCATTCCAATAATGGCTTAAAAGCAACTGAATCAGTTCTTGCTTATATTGAACAGCAAGAGGAATCCTCACTGCAAGACCTTCTGTTTCTATAGTGTTGGTGCAATATCGCCACATCCAAGAGAGATAAGAAGTTATTTCAAAAAACATCAAAGGCTTTTTCAGAAAATAATTTTGTTCTAAGGTAAAACAACTTATTATGTTTAGTTTTTGGTGTACAACCTGTTTTTAACATTAAATTTACTTTTCTCGTTTTTCCGTCATTTACAAACTCTGTATAATCCAGGATTTTCCTTAACCGAGGTAGCTTCAGTGCCAATTACCTTGGATAATCACGAGTCTACTGTATTTAGATTTTCAAAACTAAATTAGCCATTCTCTGCATTACAATTATTAAATATTACATTAATTTATATCAATATTAAACATTTTATAAGTACACAATTAATAAACAGGTCCAAGTTAATTATTACTTCATTTAAAAAAAAAAATAGACAACTACAATAATATATGTAATCAATACAGTATGGTACTGTATTTTGGATTAAAATGTTACATATATAAAACCAGATTAAATTCATATGGTATAATAAATGCACATCAACTAAATCTGATAAAAAGACTGTAAATAACGGTACCCAGGCCTTTTAAATTACACTATTTATGTAAAATATGTGTAAAAAATTTTGTATATATATATTTATATACTGTAAAAAAATGGTTTAAGTAAAAAAAGTGAAAATAACAAAGATCATTATGGATTATATGAATAAAAAATGGTGCACACAATTTGCCTGCTAGTTTTACACACATTTTAACAAGAAGGCAAAATAATATTTCAAACTGAAAAAGACACACTAATGTTGAGCCTATTCAGAATTATAAAAAAGTTAAAATTAAGAGAACATGTTATAGCCTAATTAAAAAGAAAATATTGAATTTACCTAGGGGTTTAATATATATTTTTACAAAATTAAACATTTGCACTGTCGAAATTTTATGTCATTTAAGGTGATTATTTATGGTAAGATAATATTTTAAAAAATAATAACATTTTGAATAGGAAGACTAACAGTCAGTAAAAACATGCAATTAAATAAAGATTAAGTCCATTGTAGAGAACACATCACAAAAATATTAAAACTTAAAGGAAACCAAAACATTAATTTGAAAGTTCGTATAGATTTTTTGTACATAACTCCTAGCATGAATGATAAAAAATACTTTATGAAAAAATATAATTGTAATACAGAGCCTAATCTCAGAAAAATATAAATAGCTTTGTAAAACATTTAATTGAACTTTAGTTATAGAAACTAAGTCTTTAAAACATTGGTAGTACTATAATATTATAATTTCACAGACATAAAAATATGGTAAACCTGCACTGTCAGATGATTTGTAAATTTTTGTGACTTCTGCACCAAAACACTTTATTACATGCAAAACAGTAATAATATAAAAGTGCAGAAACTACAGAAAGTTTGAAAAAATCGAAATGATGCACATAATCTAAAAATCAATACCACGCAAAAGTAGATAACGTGTTTTTCATCACTAAAATAATTAATTAAATGCATGTTATTAATGATGAAAACAATAGAAATTTTTTTTTAAAAAAAGACTCAAGAACCTAACATGATTTTGTAAAAAAAAGTTGCCTTTTGCTGTGACGTACATAAGCAAGCCAAAACTTTAATGTTTTAATTTTTTCCTTTTTAACTTTAAGTTGCTTTAAAACTTTACTGTTTCCATATCAATTTCAAAATTTTTGCTGCACTTTGAACATGAATATGAATCTATAACAATGCCGTGTTCGATAAGAAAATCAACAAAACAACCTTAATTCCAACCTAAACAGACAGAAAGAGGCAAATCGCATAGTTCACAAAAAAACAGTTTGTCATACTGTAATACTACATTATCAGTGTAAGAAATATGAATGCACTGTTAATGACACATGAATACATTCACAATGACATTGTGAGAAGGAGCATGACTACGAGCTTGACATAATAAATCTATCATGCTCCATAGGATGTAAATGGCAATGGCTTCACAATATAGTTCTGTAAAAAAACTGCATAAAACTTGATACAAGAACTTAATCTTCCGCTGGTGAATATCTTTTAATTAAATTATAAGGTATATAATAAAAAAAATTGTAAAAATCATTACTTTAGTAAATCACTTAAAAGGGCAGAAATACCAAAAATATTGTTAAACAAAAAATGTTTAGCCATAAAAGTTATTATACTAATATAAGATAATATTATGGAGGCCAAGATTTACTACACCATTATGTATCAATTAAGAATAAGGTAATTAAATTTTAAATAAATATAGGGCCTAGGCTATAAATAGTGCTATTGAAATTTGGGCACCAACTGAAGAACCAGTGATAGTCACTGGAAGCCCTATAAAATTTTTCCTCTCTAAAAATATGGGGTTTTGTGCACAAAACAGTACCAATATATTTGTTTCTATACAATCATAGCTTATGGCATATATATATATATATATATATATATATATATATATATATATATATATATATATATTGTAACAATACAATTATTCTAAACATCAGAATACAATATATATGACTATAGCCCATTGATTTTGCAAAACATCTAGTGGATTAACAGCACGAACATGGAAATATTAAGCCTACATATTTTTTTTATTCCTTAAAAGTAAGTCAACTTGTTAGTAACTGTTCACTATTTAGTGGTTACGAGCAATTTATTCTGTAGTAAGATATGCTGTTCATTTCAGAGCTTGCTAATACTAGATTAACATACAGTATACAACCTCTGAATATCATCATCTCGGTTTTACCAACTATTTGCTGGGTGAGGTATAACTTCTAGAAAATACTAAAGCAGCTTACTGAATGTGTATTTTTTACAAATACTGTCCATATTCTATGTCTCACAATAAAGCAGTCTTCTAATTCTCTAATAGCCTTTGTTCAATGTATTGAAGTGTCCTTCCTTAAACAAGTGTGTGAGTGTGTTACTTGATAAACAGGGTTTACTGTAATCATATGTTCATGCTACTATTGTAAATCAATGATCATAATGTCAAAATGTCAATACACATTTTTTTTTTAATTTTAAGGCGAAAAGCACATTGAGGCTATTATCGCCTTCATAAATGTAAGTGTGAGTGTAAAGTGTTAAGTGTAATGTTGTAAGTGTGTGTTAGACTCGGGTACAGCGAGATGTCTAAATCCTCTTAATATGTGCAGCTAGTCTGCACCCCTGCAGGGCATACAAAGCAAATAAATAATGGTACAAAATAATTAAATTTCTTTGTATTTGTATAGCTTGCATAAACAGTACATCTAGAGAATCATTTCATTATTTGTTTCCACAAATAAAGTTGTTGCTTGTAGTGTTCAACTAGTACCCAGTAAAAAATTACTATACTGTACTATTTTTTAAAATTTGTTCACCTACTTCATTAAATTGTACATGTTTTAAAGTAATCATGATGCACTTAAATTAATCATGATGGTATGGTACTGTATTTTGTTTGTTTTAATAAAGTCCTTGAACACCTCCTATTTCCCAGTTCCACAATGGTAAAACGGTCCTCTCTGATAGATAATCAGTGTTCTGATCTATTAAAAAATTTGGAGTGATCTGAGGAGATAAAAAATCTACTTTATTTCCATGCATACCATGTTAGTTTATTTAGGTCTAGATAACCTAACTAAAATAACATGCTATCCTATGGTAGCTAACCCATGCTAACCCCATGTAAATACATATGTAGTAATTTGAGAATCATTTTTCCTCCTTACCAACAGGAGGAACTTTTTATATGTGCAATATAAAAAAAGGACAATATGTCCTCCTTACCAACTTTTTATATGTGCAAAAAGTGGGAAACCACTATAAGGTGAAAAACGTACTTTATTTCCATGCAAATTACATTACAAAGTCTTGTATTGATATAACTTATATATGCATGGAAATAAAGTAAGTTTGTTACATTTTTTTTCCAACTTTTTAAACTTGTTAATCTGTTGTTATTAAGCAAAAATAAATAATAATAAATTTAGTCAGGTGATGTTTCTGGTTACCTACAAAGTGATGTTTCTGGTTACCACAGAGGCATAGTTCCATAACACATACTTCATACCATATCCGTTCAATACTGAGATAAAATACTCTTCTTATATCTTTTGCTTCATTATTTTGTTAATCTGACTCTTTAAACATCTTAACTGTTGTTAACAAGCAAAAAAAAATTTTTAATACGAGAAAGTTGCTTGTAACTGCTAAATAGTGAACCTACTTGTTTTTCTAAGCAAAATAATTGTTTTGATTCTATTATCTTCCTTAATAATTAATGCTCTAAAATTAAAATTTGAATACAGTAAACTACCTCTAAATCAGCCTCATCTGGTTTGATCCCCCGATGGATCAGCCACCTACCTCAACAAAAGTCACATGCACAGCTGAGCCCCAACCACTTATTTATCTGTTGCTGACATTTTGTTTGCGTTATCTTCTGTACAATGAGCTTTCTGTTTTAGAAAATGAATCTTACTGGAAATGTAAATTTGTTAATAAAGATTACTAGCATTTAAATAAATTATCGGTCCATAGTATTTTTAACAATAAATATGTAATTGTTGAGTTTCACCAATTTTTCCAACAATGTTACAATTTTATTGATTAGGCCTAGTCCAGTCTGTTTTCAATTCACAGAGCCATATTTACTGATACTGAGGTCTTGGGGAAATTGAAAAATGAAGCCCTTGATATATTATCTCTGATCAAAGATAAATAGGAGTTTAATTTTAAATCAAAATTTAATTTTTTAAAGGTATAATATTTATTTAAAAATTATAAGAAGACCTAACAATGTTAAGTTAGGTATATTTGAAAATTCATTCTAAATTGCTGCAGTTTGCAAATTTCTTAAGTATCTTTTTTATAAAGTAGTTAACAATAATATATTAATTTGCAGCAAAAATAATTTTTATGTGCGCTTAATAAATTTTGCATTACATAATATCTTCTCATCTAATTAATTTGGTATTCAATTTTGGAAAACACAGAATTATTATTAAAAAAATTAAAACTTTCACATTTATATACTGTTTAAGTTTGATTCTCAGTCTTCATTTTTTTTTCATTTCCCTTTTGAGATCCCTTTCCAAGATGAAGCCCTCCTCAGTGATCGCCCGCATCACCCATAGATAAATATGGTTCTGTGTACAGTAAAAAAAAAAAAAAAAAAAAAAAAAAAAAACACTTAAAATATCTTTCAATATTCAATGTCTTAAGCATATAAAAAATTTTTATGTTAGCCCTACCATGTATTTTGATTGTCTTATTACCACATTTGCTTCCTTAGACCATTTTTTAGTTCAGCCTATAGTCCAGTCCCGAAGTGGCCGAAATAGTGTGGAGTCTACTGTATTTTGCAATACATACAAGGGTAATAATATTGGTTAAGTACCTTCTCATTGGAATTATACAAGTTTTATAATAAAGACTTTTAATCTATTACAAGGTGAAGTAATACTTTTATAATTCAGAAAATAAGAACGAAATATATTATGAACATTATAAATAGGCCATGCCAGCTATAAAACAAGGACAAAGGTATTTTTAAAGAGGAAAATATATGCTACTTTACACATCTTACCATTAATGAAACCTAATTTTTGCCCTCATTTCCTGCTTTTTAAATTATACATAAATAAATTATCCTATATATAACTTAACTTTTAGAAGCTAAACATGGGAATAATGTTTTATAGAAATAAATTCATAGATTGTACTTAACAATCTCATGTCAAAGACATAGAACAATCTTGTGACATAGAACAAGCAAAAATAAAACTGTACATGAACTAACAGGCATATATCCTGTACTTACTATATTTCAAAAGCTATTTACCACATATGTGTTTCACGGATTTCACTAATAATGTGATTGGCTTTCTGTAATGCTTTAAGCATATCACTGGCATCTTTACGTTGCTGTGCAATGTGTTTAGATTCACTGAGCATTTCCTCTGCATTGTCAGATTTGTAAAGGTGTGTCACTAGTTCTGACTGAAGGTTGCTCTCAACGTAATTGACTAGAAAATGCATCACTGCTTTTGGTACACTATCTTGAATAGATTTTCTCACTATATAAAAGTAGGATTCTATTAATCGTTCAATCACATCACAATCTCTTTGTTCTTTTTCAGAAAGTTTTCGTCCTGTTTGAACTGGAACATCAGGCAATAAATTTATAGGCTTTTGTGGACTTTTAAGATCATACTGATGTGTTGGCGTAATAGTTGGTGAATTTTCAGATGAGTTTTCTTTGCTATTGTTTTCATTAGAAAATGGCACAACAGAAGTCGAACGTTGACCTTGATGTGCCTCCTGAATAGTGTGTAGGGGGCTGAAGTTTGGTGCTTCTTCTAAACCATTTGAAATACCAGATGGGTAAGAAATAGGGCGTTTATTTGATCGCGATTGGCTTGACCTTACTGCTTCATCACTGTGACTCTTTAAAAGTGACGAAACAAGAGCTGCTTCTTTATGAAAATCAGGATGTTTTGTGTTAATATAAGCCAGCTCTATTGCCACTAAATTCTCAACCATAGTATTAGTTATAGGTAATCGTCTTCGTAAAAGCTGAGTAACAACATCTACAATACGTTCATGCAATTTTGGAAAACGTAACATTTCCTGTTGAGACTCAGTACCACAATGTTGTATGATTCGTTGCATTTCTTCATGAACAAGTTCCACACAACGAAGTGAAGGTTCTTCTAAACGCCGTATCTGTCTTTTCACCAAAAGCTCAAATGAAACCTCAGGAACAAACAAAGCAGGTCTAGGACCAGTAGCATTTCTCATAGCAGTTAAAATATCCATTTTTGTTAGCCCAGCAAGTGGATGTATAGAGTCCAGTGTTCTACCAAACGTTTCATGAAATATATAGCATATTCTGGCACCACCACAAAGTTCTGTTGTTTCTATATTTCTGGCAGTTCCTTCAATAGTTGAACAATAAGCTGAGGCAAATTTTGTGATAATCTGAAGTAGAGTTTGACTTTTATCAGATACATCATCTCCATAAGAGTTAAGTAAGGATTGAAACTGAGAAACCATTACATTTACTCGAGTTTTAAGATCTGGGAGACAATCTCTAATATGATGCATAAGAAGTCGATTAAGAGTTTTTGCTAAGTATGGAGTACCATTTCTACTTGCTAAAGTTGGATACTTTTTTTGTAGAAAAGAAGCTTCATCACGTAGAGCATCTTTAATACTTTTCTTATCATTAATGTCTTGTTGAGATCTATTAACAACTCCTATAATACCTAATTTGACTGGGATTACTCGGCCACATAAAATTTCTATAGCATCAGTACCAGCATCCATTAAATCCAATTTCGTAACAACTGCCAATGTTCGCCGACCATCAGAATCTATTTCTCTAGCTATTTTGAGGCTTTCACTTGTTGCCATGTCTGTATTTGCTGTAACTATTGCAAGAATAATAGAGTTTGGATTACTAACAAACTTATAAAGCAGTTTCCTGATTTGATCTTCAATATCTTCAGGTTGATCTCCTACAGGGACTTGAGTAAGTCCTGGTAAATCCACTAAAGTTAAATTTAATACTGATGTTGAGTAAATTTTTAATAAAATAGGATCAGGGCAAACACCCTTGTTGTGACCAGCCATTTTATTAGTTTGAGACTCTATTTCACTCCGGATTTCTTCAAAATCTGTATATATCTTGCCTTTAACATGATGGAACACACCCCACTCTTCTAAATTCAAAGTACCATTTTCTGATGATCTTTTTTCTCTGTCTTCCTTAGGGCAATACACAAGCTGTAAAACTAAAGGACATCTTGTAACAATGCCAGTTCCTCGAGGAAGAAATGACCTACCCACTAAACTTTCAATTACAGAGCTTTTACCAGAACTTTGTGTTCCAACCACAACAATTTGAGGTAACTGAATTGCATCTGCACCAACAGTATTAAACACATCTTGCAATTTGTTAATAACTGGTATTAATGCTTCCATTTCGAACACTTATTGGATTATATAACTTGATAATACATATAACTTGCACTCATTCAATTCTTTAAATTTCACTAATTTCTAAAAAAAACAATAGCATTAAATAGTAAAATTAAATTTAATACCATTTAAAGAGCAATGAAATACACTGTGCTACTACTGTGCAGTGAGCAGAGACCTATGAAACGATCATTCACATTCAGTAATCTATCTGAGCACTGCATACTGCATATAGTTTACATCTCCTTGAAACAATGGCACTAGCATGAGACCATAGAAAAAAGAAAAGTAACAGTAGAGCAGGAATACTTGCACAGAATCACTATACATACATTACAATAAGTATAAATAATTTTGTTGTGTTGTACACACACACACACACACACACACACACACACACACACACACACACACACACACACACACACATTTATATATATAAATGTATATATATTGTATATATATATGTATATATATATGTATATATATATATATATATATATATATATATATATATATATATATATATATATATATATTTATATAGAAAAATATATTTAAAATTGTTTAAAGATACGTAAACATATTTCAATAGCTAAGAATAATTTGTTTTCTTTACAATAAAAAAAATATATAAGTATATATAATAATGTTAAATGTAGGAAAATGGTTTCTTTTTATTAGTAGTATCTTAAATTATATATATATATATATATATATATATATATATGTGTGTGTGTGTGTGTGTGTGTGTGTGTGTGTGTGTGTATATACATGTGTGTGTGTGTGTGTATATATATCGTGGATCACACAAGTCAGAATAGACTTACATGACGCAGGAATAGACTCAACAGATGTTGAAGATAGGCAAGCATACAGGAGAAAGATGCTCGGTTGGAAGGTCCCAGAGAATGAAATCCCAAAGAGAGCAGGTGTAAAATGGACGGAGGAGTGGAAGAGGTCCATGGGGACAGGATGAGGGAGGTGTGGAGGATTAGAAGGAACAAGACATGAGTCGGAGTGCTTTGCGTGATCCAACAGGGCCTATGCGCAAATAATAATAATAATATATATATATATATATAATTTAAGATACTACTAATAAAAAGAAACCATTTTACTACATTTAACATTATTATATATACTTATATATTTTTTTTATTGTAAAGAAAACAAATTATTCTTGGCTATTGAAATATATTTACGTATCTTTAAACAATTTTAAATATATTTTTCTATTCTTCGCTTTCTATTTCATCCATTTTGGCATTTATGGTATTTTTTTCCTGTCGCTGTATTATTTTGTCACTTGGTTATATTACCTGCACTGTTATGTACATTTATTACACTGTAATTTTTTTTCTATTTAATTGCCCTATATAATAAATTATCGTTTGGACTCTCTTCAGTAGTTTGAGTTAAAAAAATATAACAATAATTCATTATATGATTAGTCTCTACTAATCTGTAGTTGTATTTTAGAAGATAAATAAGAGTCTTTACAAGTTATGTTTTCATAATAATAAACCTCTTATTGCAAATTGTTGGTTTATCTATAAAGACTCCTACTTTAGCTAGAAGATTATTAATCTAGCAGTGAAAAACTACCAAATACTTCCGATCGGATACCTCGGCCACATTGTATTATTTCGTACAAGAAAGAAGAACAAACCACATTGTGAGTTACTGATTAAATTTTGTCGTGAACGATTTTGAACAAATTTGTATTGATTAGTTTTAAAAAGAGCTAAAGTAGTGCTAATCACACAAAACCATGTCTAAAAGAGGACGTGGTGGTTCAGCAGGAGCCAAGTTTAGGATCTCCCTTGGTTTGCCAGTTGGAGCAGTTATTAACTGTGCAGACAATACTGGGGCAAAAAATCTGTACGTTATTGCTGTTCAAGGTATTAAAGGCCGTTTGAACCGTCTCCCAGCTGCTGGTTCGGGAGATATGATTGTAGCAACTGTCAAGAAGGGCAAACCAGAACTCCGGAAAAAGGTAAGTATTGTCTAGGCTACTTGGACTATGGGATTTGGGGTATGATTTGAGTATAAGCTGTAACATGTAAGGCCTAGGTAAACGGTTTTTTTAGAAGTGGTATTTCTGCACTTCTAACGTACTAAAGTTTGATTTATATAAGTTTTTTTAATACAAATTTTATAATTGAATTAATCATCTGCGGAAGATAAAATTTTCTACGATAAGTTACAGTTTTATGTAATTCTTAACAAAACTATATTTTGACATCATTGTATAGAGCATTTGTTGCGCCAGGTGTGATGTCTTTGCTCTTTATACCCAGTAGTAGTGTTTATTGGCAAGTTCTTTCTTTCTTAGCCGCCTCGGTGGCCTAGTTGATAGCGTACTAGGCTTTCACCCCAAGGACTCGGGTTCGATTCCCAGCGAGGGCTTGGCATTTTCATACGCTATAAATCATCCCATCGTCTGCATTAGCCCAAGTGTGCACAATAGTCGGACGTTAAACACCAAAAAAAATTGTTTCTTTCTTGATATTGGTTATTTACGCAGTGTAGGTTGTCCTGTTAAAATAGTAATTTTTGAATATTTATTTCTTTTATTTTATACCTTATTATCTAATGACACATTCACCTGTGAGAAATAATTTTTTTAAAGATTAATTACGATTTTAGGCAGTTTTTTACGGAACTATATTGTGGCGTAATTGCGTTTACATTGTATCACGGTCATGCAACGTTATTATTAACTAAATGTACTTACTGCTCATGCGCATTGTTTCCTTATGTTCACCACTTAACAGCTGTGTCACTACTGTTATCAAGTATTTTAAAAAAAGGTTTTTTATCTGTTTTAGCTATAACATACAACCGCAATAACATACAATACAAATATTAGTAGCTTTTATGGAATTAGTTATATATCCAACAACAAAGTTGAGTTAGGTAAACATTCGACAAAGAAGTTGAAGTTCGGTCCTTCATTTTTTTTTAATATGCATGAGATTCTAATTAAAATGTTGAATATGCATTGCATAATGTGTATAATAGTAGTCTAAATGATATACATAATATTAACACATTTAGATTGTTTTGCTAAATAAGATGCAGGCCAGATATGTGAATACAGTAATCCAACCTAAACTGGGCGCAGCTTGGTCGAATTAGCAAGAAAGTCGGATTACACAGAGAACCATTAAAAACCTGTTTAAAAGTATTGAATTGATTTGATTACATTAAAAAACTTTGAATTAAATGTATTGTACTAAAAACATACAACAGTACACAGAATCTCACAACAGTAATAAAGAAAAAGTTTATATAATTGTTTTTTGTTTACCAACTTTTTGACATTTTTTCGTCGTTACATCTCGTTTTTTTCTTTTTAGAAGCTATTGCAACACCTTTTAGAAAACAATGAATAAAAGAAAATCGTGAAATGTTACGAAACACACACAAGCAGAATGTACTCTAAACGTTGTCATTATATTTTAGGCTTGTCTGAAATGAAACTTAAAGTTGTTCATGTAAATAAAGTAATTTATATTTCTTATCTATTCCCATAGTATACAGTTATCTTTTTTCGAGAAGTTTTTTTATTCAGGGCAACAAAAATACAAAAAAAAGTTACTTGTTCGTGACCAAATGAGGTAGTTATTGATAACTAATCACATTGCAAAATAATGATAATGCACATAAAAATTAAAAAATAAAATAATTTAGACCTTAGTAACTAAAGTGTAATGTGTAGAAAAGTATTTAACTGACCTGCAGACAATCGTGATCAAGAATTTTTTTTTTTTTTTGTGCAAATAATTAGTTGTAGCACTTTCAAAAGAGCATTTTTCTATGTTTCTAAGGTAAATGATTCAAATTGTTTCACAACATGATATATGTGATATATATATATATACATACACACACACACACACATATACATATAAATTTTTGGATTATTTCCTTGTCTGAGTAACAGATTTAATCGTGGATTAGAGTGATTACTCATTTTGATGCACATCCTAATTTTTGTAAAAAATGTCATTTGCATTAAATGGGTAGTGTTTGTGCCAACTCCCAAATAATAATCTTTTTCCGCACATGTTGAAAAATTATTCAGTCAGTCTTAACTGTTTTGAATTGATACCAGAAAGACTAACATTGGAACAGTGAAATCTCAACTGTAGATTAATTTTTTTTTCATGTCTTGTAAAAATGTTTACTAAAAAGTTTCGTTTGTAGATTTGTAGAGCCATGGTGGCTGCAATACAGTCTAATATTGTGCATTACAATTCATAATGTGTGCACTTGATTAAAGTAAAAAAAAAAAATTGGTGTCAGCAAGCAATTGTTGACTTGGCGATTGACAGTAATTCTCCCCCTCCAATTGCAGACAGATCCATTGAATCCATTTTTTAAATCAATCTTTTTTATGGAAAAGAATATTAAATAAGGTCTTATCAGTTTACTTGACATATTCTAAAGTTTCATTGGGTAAATGAAACTTTTCCAGCTTAAATGGAATGACTGGACTGATATGTGAGGTATAAATATGTTTTAAGTAATTCACTGTATTTTCACAAATATAATGAAGCAAGGGATTAAAACGTAATAATCACTGAAAAGGTTTTGCAATATTCAAGAACAGGGATTCTCAACATTAGATGCACACCCCCTCGTAGTGGACATATATAAATTCAAGGGAAGGTGTGTTAAGAGGCCACATATGTTTATTGTTAAGTAGTTCTCTTTGAAAAAATTAAAAATTAGGACATAAGTAATTAGTTTAAAGATCTAAGTAATAAAGAAATTGGAAGTACCTCACCAACTTCAGATAATACAGTAGAACCCCGTTTACCCGTCACCCTTAGGACCAGGTAAAGCTCGGACAATAAGTGGACATTGAAAGACCAACAAAGTTTGATCTATCCAGTCACTCTTCAAATGAGCCAACATGAAACTGAAAAAGTACCGAAATTTATATAACCATTCAGAGTTCAGTGATAATGGTTAAATAGATTTAAAAAATTCCCAGTTTAACATACACACTATAATAAATCCCCCCTCAAATGTTTAATAATTTAAGTTTTCAAAGTTATTCTGAAGCCGGTATGAAACTTTTATCTTGTTCAGTTTCTCTTATCCATTTAGTATTTTTATAATCCATAAAATAGATTATCAGTAATAAATTTTGTTTATATGTTACCAGGTAATGCCTGCAGTAGTTATCAGGCAGAGGAAACCTTTCCGCAGGAAGGATGGAGTCTTTATTTACTTTGAAGATAATGCTGGTGTGATAGTCAACAACAAAGGAGAAATGAAAGGCAGCGCTATCACAGGACCTGTTGCAAAAGAGTGTGCAGATCTATGGCCCAGGATTGCATCCAATGCCAGTAGTATCGCTTAATTGTAAAAACACCTTTTGTTAAATAAATCGTTTGCCTCAATAAACATTTTTTTTACCATGCCTGTTTAATTCATTTTTTGTTAACTAAGGAAAAAATTGTAGGTTTTGAATTACATCTAGCTTTGTCTCGGATCAGCCAACTACATGAATCACACGGTTGGCTGAGTTTGCAACACAGTACTTTTTAAAGAGGACGTTTCTTTATATGAAGGAAAAATAAAAACTCACGATAGCAAGAATGCCTTGTAAAAACAGCTGCACTTGCCATATACTTGGTTAGCACATATTTATCCAGAAGCTTATCATTTCTAGAGCATTCATAAAACAATAAATTTCCAAACCTAATCATTTCATACAATGGCAATCAGAACTTGCAACCAAGGTCATGTGACCTAACACCCTGTAACTTGTTCCTTTGGGGATATTTAAAATCACAAGGTTTATCAAAATAGTCCCACAATACCACAACTAAAAGAAGAGATTAAATGTGTCATTGCTCAAATTGAGGAGAACACTTGTCTGAAAGGTTATCACAAATTTCATTGATCGAATTAATATGCAAATTATGGACGACATAAGTTCGATGTAATTCAACATGATTTTTTTTGCTGTATAGCAACCCATACTTTATGCTTGGCTTCTTACGAACTACATTTAATTGAAATTATTGGAGTCAAATTTGAGCAATTCAGATTTTTAATCAAATGGTTACATTAAATAAATGTTGCAAAAACACAAAACTATCTAGTGTTTATTAAAAAAAAATTCACAAAATTACATCAGATTTTTGTTACATGCCATAACCCAAAAAAGTAACCAAGTTCTAAAGTGAAGAAAACAAATTTGTTTTACGATTTACTCCTGGACTGTAAAGTTATTCTCACAGTTGTTAGTTCAAACTTCAGTTACTCCCATTGCTTTTATCATGAACGCTGATCCCTCGCCTTCATAAGTCTGACAACGTATGTACAATAAGGAAAAACAATTTGTACTTTGATGTACAGATTTTTCAGTAATACTGAACTGGAAATTTTGGGGCTACTATAACCCATATATTTGGCTTTGGCCACCTACAGACTAATAATAATCATTAAAAGAGCCGGTTTTGAGAAAATCCAAAATTTTAGTTTTTTTAATAAAAAAGACTTCAAAAACATATTTCTTTAAAAAAATCACGATAACACGTCATATAAAAAACAATAAAAGTTAAATTGTGTCAAGAGAAATCTGATGTTTGCAAAATAACGTCTGTGAAAATGTTTTATCAAAGACTTTTTTTATGCATTACACTATTTGGAAATGCTTAGTGATAAAGGTATATTATACTGTAGTTAACTGCCTCGGTGGCCTAGTTGATAGTCCCGAGGATCCGGGTTCGATTCCCGACCAGGGCTTGGCATTTTCATACGCTATAAATCATCCCATCGTCTGCATTAGCCCAAGTGTGCACAATAGTCAGATGTTAAACACCAAAAAATATACTGTAGTTATATATTTGAAAAAACACCTGAACATCAACACATTGTAAGGATTGCTAACCAGTAGTCAGCAATAATGTGAACATAACACATGGGGCTAGCTGTTTAATAACACATTCATTCAGAAAATATCTAGTGTAGGTGTCTGTAATCCTGCTAATGTTAGGTTGTATTAGTCCTTGAACAAGTTTTTGAAGTATTGATTAAACATTTTTTAATTAACAGTACTGTATTAACAAGAGAATGCAAATATAAATGTACGAAAAAGCCATACAGTACAAATCTATATGTCGACCATAGAAGACAATAATGACATTACCTTATCTAAATGAACATGTAAGTCGGTGAAACTTCAATGTTAGTTACTACTGTAAATACAGTATTCTAACATTTTCCAAATACAGTATTCTAATTTCTATACATCAATAGTGATATGTGGTGGTGATGTCATTAATATGGACTGTATAGGATGCTCCTATCATTACTCAGTTGGCTTTGAAAAAGTAGATGTGAACTACAGTATCTGTCTTTGATGAAAATAATGATTTTAGTGCTGAAGGAGGCAGTGATATTTTTCATAATTCAATTGAAATTTATAAGTTTTACAGAAGTGTGGAACCTTATGATTGCATTTCATTTGAATTAGGTTGAATTTATAATTATAAATTCTAATAAAAGGAACAAACTGTCATATATATGGAAATTTTATAAACCTTACATTTCTTAATAAAACTAAATTTTGAAACAACTTATAATTTATTCACTTTAATGCTACTGTGCAAATACTTGATGACTTTGTATTTAAAGTACAAATTAATCTTTCTTTCTGTTGGTCAGCTATTGATTTTTTTACCTAAGACAACTTAGATTTTGAATTATTGGTCTTCAGGTCTTACATCTGAAAGATTGGCTACTATGATCAATCCAGGAGTTAATCATGATAATTAGATGAAAAATTGACACAATCCAAAAAATTAAAATTGTCACTGAAGAGGAGTGGCACAGAGAAACTTATAAGCTGGCTTTATTGGGTGCTTTACTCAAAAGTACAACCAAATTCTTCAGCCAGTCCTACATCCACTGTTTCACATTCTATTCATGCTTTTTTTGAGTACTTGTACATTAAAAGAAAAAATATTATTAATATAAAAGTATTACGCAAGTGAATAAGTAGTAACGTAGGCCTATGTACATATATGCAAGTTATAATTAATTCAAGAAAATAATTTTAAATTGTGATTATTATCCAGAGTGTAAAGTTATTAAATAATCGCTGCACACAGTTATCTCACTGACGTAATAGAAGCAAATTTCCAAAAGTACTTACCTTTTTTAAAATTCTAATTTCACCTAATCACTATTAAAATATGCAAACAGTTAACATTTTAAACTTCAAATTATATTTAAAATATAAAAATGAACCTTGACTACTATAAGATTTTTTTAAAATTTCAATAATTTATGAAAATTAAAAATGCATTAAATTCGATTTTCAAAAACATTAAACAAAAGGTAAATTTTTAAACTGTTTAAAAAATGTTGCAGGTTAACGAACTTATTCAAGCTTCTTACCACAATCGATTTTTGTACCAAGTTTAAATCAAATCAAACCCAAATTTGCTAACACGAGTATGGCTAATATTCAACCACTAAACAAGTAAAAATGTGGAAAACTGTTTTAATTGGAAAATATGTTTTTTGTCAGATCTTCTTGAAACTTGGCATAAATACTCTAAAACACAAGTAATGAAATATTTTTTTCACCATTTTCCAAAATTCATCCCCTAAATGGATTAAAAAAGGGTAGAAAATATAAAAAGGGGATATAAAATTTTGCATCGGAAAAAATATATTTTTTGAAATTGTATAATATTTTTTTTTAATTCTACCTTAAAGACAAATAATGAAACATGTATTTTTCCTAATTTATCCCCAAAAAACAACAGAAATGTAAAAATGATGTATAAATGTTAATGTTAAAAAAAATATTTGTAATTGGATTTTCTTAATATTAAAAAAAAAACAAATTATGAAACATGTATTTTAGCATTTTCCATAATTTATCCTCTAATGGGCAAAATGTTTATAAAATTGTGTATTGCATTTTTTTAAAAGTATTTACTTGAAACAACAAATATACACTAACACACAAAAATAATGAAATGAGTTTCAACATTTTCCTGAATTCAGTCCCTAAAGGGGTAAAAAAAGGAGGTGTAAAAGTTGCAATACAAAAAAGTAAGTCATATTTTTTTGAAACAAATACACAGAAATACAAAATAATGGATAATAATAATGCTGTGTTTCAGCATTTTCCAAAATTCACACACTATAGGGAAAAGTAGGATTGTAAAAATTAGCATTCCGAAAAATTGTTTTAATCTGGATTATAAGTAAAATTACCTTAAAATAAAAATAAACCCACATTTCAGCATTTTCCAAAATTCATCACCTTAAAGGATGAATATTGTTTTACATTGGAAAAATATGAACATATTTTCTGGGAACTTAGTGAAAGTACTCTAAAACACAAATAATGAAACATGTTACAATTAACATAAAAAAGGAACACATTTCAGCATTTTACAAAATTCAATCCCTTAAGGGGAAAAAGGAGGTAAAAAATTTTGAATAAATTTTTTTTTAATTTTCTTGAATCTTAACAAGAAAAAAAATTGGCAACATGTATAATGATATTGTTGTATGAGTAGGCGATAATAGCCTTAATGTGCTTTTCGCCTTACACCCAAAAAAAATTGTATGAGAAGGCACTTTTGTAGTATAATAGAAAGGCCCTGATGTAAACAAAAATTCAAAATAGACCTACAAGTATGGGTTTAAAAAATTGTCTTTGTTTCGAAAAAAAATAATAAATTCAGAGTACTCATTGAAGTCTTAATAGGGTTATATTAGTTTCTGGACATTTTAATGTGAATGCAACATAATAAAAACAGTAAAATATTATCATTTTTTTTACAGCTGATATACTTTTTCTTACTCATTGTAAAATAATAATTGTAAAAGTTTAGTGAATTAGGAGTATTAATATATTATTTTATGTTTATAAATTATTACATTACTGAAACAGTTCAAGTTTTATGGGCAAAACCGTTACGGGTAATGCTAACACGAGCCTACAATCATGAATTACGTATTCTGCAGTTTCCTCCTCTTTCCTGCACAATCTACCATCAGTTTCTCTGAGATACATACCTATCCTGTTCATGTGCTCATGTTTAGACCACAATGCCCTATAATGAGCCCATAACTGGCTCATGGAGTATGAAAATCAATGACAAGACTGTATTAATACCCACATATACCACTTATTCATCAGAATATCTTTTTGAATACAAAATGGTTTCAATACACATAACCATTAGATGTATAAATTGTTTCTAAAAACATAAAATAGTCTGTGTGCACTAGGTGGTTGCAATATCAAAAACTTCTACTTTAAAGATTTTGTATAGTTCATGGGAGAGGAGTTAATTTGCAAAATCTTTTATACGAAAAAAATTATCAAATTATTAACAAATCAACAGATAGATGCCCAACCTTAAAATTTTGCAGGAGAAGCCGTGGCCATGGAGGCTAGTAGGCCTATTATTATAAAAAAAATCTTTTGCTTTTAAATAATAGTGTTATCTTCTGTGTAATTTCCATGTCAAATAAAATTAAAGGCTTCTTAATATATTCCTGCACATATTACATTCACAAAGTATGTGAATACCAATGTGCCTGCAGTGATGATCAGGTTTCCACACAATGAGGCAGACACAAATATAATAAATCTACTGTAGCAGTTATTAAACGTAAATAAATGGCTTATTGTAAACAAGAATTTTCACAAAAGCCATCATAATTAGCCTTTGTGAATCAATTGTCTGCTTACTACTTCTAAAAAATAATCTAATCAGTAATCACAAATTCAACAGTAAATCTGAAAATAAACACCTTAAAATAACACCAAAACATTTCAATAATTCAGAAAATGAATTAAAGTTAAAACATTTTAATAAACTACATGTGCAATGTCGAATGTATAGTATTTTCATTTAGATTGTATAGGCCTAAAAAATATTTATTGGTCAGAATTTATTTTAGATAATTCTAAAATTATAAATTTTGTATTATAGATTAAATTACATTGTAGCCATTATCATATCGGCTAGTATATCAATTTCAATACAAAACAAAAATAATTTAACAGTTCTCTCATTTTATCCTATTATAGTCTTTATTTTAATATTTGGGTTGGTATAGATCATATAAAAAGTTTTGTACTTCTATATAGGCCTATACACAAAGTTTTTCTATCATGTTTGTCAGGTAGATCAGATTAAAACCAGAGGAAGTGATAAAACAACCCTATGCACTGTGGTTAATGAACCTGTTATGTAACTAAACCACTTGAATACTAATTTAGCAGACTGATGCCCTTAGTAAGTTCCAACAATCCACTGACTAGCTCATTCTTCTGAAGATCCATAGTGTCCTGGAAACCAAAAACCCCTAGCCTCCTTCTAGCAAGAGCCTCACAGTCATGAATTATTTGTCCTGCACAACCTACACACAGTTTCTTTATTGTACATATCTATCCTGTTAATGTGCATCCTCAGACCACATGAATGAGCCCTAATGATTTTCCTGAGTTGTGCTCTGATTAAGAAGTCTGCCATTCAGTTAAGAACCTTGCTTAAACAGGGCTTACAATGGGAATATCCATGATGGTTATCCTGTCTTGCCTGGTGTTGCTTATAAATCCACTTATTAATAACAGACCTGCTCAATGACAGAAAAATCCCTAAGCTGACTCCAGTCCAATAAACTCAGATGCAGAGCCCAGTCCAGACAGTTGGTCTGCCTCCTCATTACCCTTAAACTCTCTTAAGCCCTGGAACCCAGTTACCCAGGGTCAAAGTGTTGAGGTTCTCCCAAACACCTCCCTGGCAGCTTGGACTGAATTAAGACCTACAAGTGCTTTTATTGTTGCTTGGTTATTGGTATGAATATGAATACAAGCTTTCTTCACAGCCCGTTTCAAGTTTTCCTGAACACAGTCATAATGGCCATTACTTCAGCCTGGAATACTGTTGCATGCTGTCCCAGCGTAATAACTTTCTTCAACGCCAGATTCAAGAAGTACACCCCAGCACAAGTCTTATTTTTGTTAAGGAGCCAACTGTATACAACACTATGTCTCCAGATTTTCCCAACACACGATTTCCACCCTCAAACATTGACATTAAAAGGGTCTAGAAACCATGTGATCAGTCCCCGTCATTAGAATCAGCTTACTGATCTCCTGTGATTCTAACATGCCCCCAGGTTGAGGATAGCCAGACAACACCTTCCTGCAGTCTATTATATGCTACTTTTTGTGGCTCCCCCATGAAAAGATCAACAGCTTTTCCTGCAAAATTTTAAGGTTGGGAATCTATCTGTTAGGGAAGTATAATCCTCTTCTTAATAGTTCTTGGAAGTAAAAATAAGATATACAAAGAGAAGCAAATAGTAAAATGTAGTTTTATTTATATAGAATTTAAAAAAAATAATTGTTACTTCTCCAAGAAATATTCTAATAAATATTTATTTTAAAACGACTGTTTCCCCATAGGTTTATGGTTACAAACATATAGAAAAACCGGTGATTTGACATAATTCCACTGTGAGATGATGTTTTGATAAACAGTATGCCTAACACAATCCTACTGATATTCTTTTTTTTTCTTTTAATGTCCATACTTTATTATGCCAGTCAAACTAATTAGGACGGGTAATCAGCATAAACGGTAATGGTAAAGCAACAAGAATAATGTTGTTAGAACTAAGAATCGTGAGGTATACAGATACAGCAAACTGACCGATGCTTTAGCCAAATCGACCACGAAGCAGTCCGTAAAGTATTCAAGAGTTGTGTACAGCATGGGGTAAAGTATTATTTTTTGTCGAAATGTGACCATGTTTTCAACATTCATTGACCTCTACTTTCACAGCCCAACCTGCATGTTGAAACAACTGAAATCGTTAAAAAATTACAACTGAAATCGTTAAAAAATTGTGAACATAGTGTGCTGTATTTCTTCAGCTCAATGTTTTTGTTTTATAGTGTTGCAGTTTGTAATCATACTGAAATTTACAGCGTCATTACTCATTGTCTATGAAATTATTTTTGGATATTTATAAAAAACCAGCACTTCAAAGCATCAAGAGTTTAACCCTTTGAAGAGTACACTTAAAGTACAATGAGTAAGGACATCATCTGATGTTTTCGTTATTTTTTGTATTTACAGGAGATGAAATTAAGAAATTCTACAGTTTTTTTGAAGATGCAAACCGAATTTGTTGAAAAATATAATTAAAAGCAAGAAATTTTGTTACATTTCTGAACTGTTTATTTTATTTTCTAACACAGGCACTTAGCAATGATAATATGAGAAAAATTCGCGGCATGCAGCTGTCTTGATAGAGCGAATTTCCAAAACTATTTTTCTTTATCTCACCCTTTTTGACATTCTCATTCTGCCATTGTAATCAGCATAAAAAGCTGCACATACCAGCACTTATAACTTTCAAATTACGTTAAAAATAACCTAAGCGAGTTCTACTTGTTAGATAAAAGATACTGAAGTGCCTGCAGGCAGCAGCGTCGGCAACATATACACACGGTGCAACACACTTGATGGCACTGTAGTCTCTATGTTAATAAACAGTATGGAACCTCTATCTTATTATACAGGTTGACCTCTAACTTATAACACAGTACCTTCGAAGGAAAAATCTCTAAGCTGTTTATTGTGCAATTAAATAAAAAATTAAATTAAATTAAAAGCTCATCCCCACTGCAATTATTGTGCAAACGGAATAAAAGAAGATAATATGAATTTATTTTATAAACCCATCTCACATTGGTACTTTTTCTCCCTACATATAATAAAAGTAATACACTCATTGATGGATGATGATTGGGCATTCCTGGAAAATGGGGTGGTCTTGCAGTATCAGTACAGTTTGACATTTGAAATAATGGTAGCTTGGCGTTAGTATCCTTTTGGCAGTATTCAAAGTAAGTGTTAGTAAGAGAGTTTTTTTCAATATTATATTAGTTTTTTTTTATTATTTATCTGGTTGTTTTTTGTTACAATTTACATTTACTTGATATTTTTGTAGTAAATACATATTAACATATCACATGTTCAATTTACATATTGGTAAAAAAAAAATCCCTAATGTATTATCGCCTTAATCTGATTAGGCAAATTGAAGAACTACACTACACGCCTAAAAAAGATCAGGTTCTTTAACACACAGTCCACACCCCAGTATCCACACAGAGGGGGGGGGATGTGCAGACTAGCTGCACCTATTGAAAGGATTTAGACGTCCCTCACTGTACCTGATTCTAACACACTTATGACTTTAACACTTTACACCACACTTACATTTAGGGAAGCGATAATAGCCTCAATGTGCTTTGCACCTTCAAATAAAAAAACACTTAAGTACTGATAGACATCCGTTGCAGCTCACATGACGACATTACATCCAACCTCTACCAACATGTACTGAACGGAAAAGAAAAATTAAGAGTGTTATTTGTTACAACATGAAAACACAGGAACAAAAAGAAAAGACACTTCCTTTGAATGTTTACAGTATAGCGTTGCTCTGTGTGTAGCATATATCCATGTTTAGAGGATATTCACACAAAGAAAATACACTAAAACAATTTTTTTCCTTTTACGTATATTTATAATAAAATGAGTTTTGAGTAATTAAACATTTTTTTTTACTGCTTTGTGACAGTTTTGATGTTAATATGCTACTCACTCTCTCAGCTTTAAAGATGTCATATGACATCTTTATTCGCCAAAGGGTAAATATCTGGAGCAGAAAAATGACAAATCCATATTGTGTAAGCTAAACCACATCTCTGAAGATGATGTTATACTTAAAAGAAACAATTTTTCATTGCAAGTAATGAATTGTTTTTAACAGAGAAAATAATAAAAAAAACTGTTTTATTAATCAATATAATGTGATGATAATTGATATTATGTATCAAAATTGTACAAAATATCACATTTTCATACTTTACTTCTTTAATAATCAGTTAAAAATATTGCACATTATTAAATTTAGTAAATAAATAATTTTATATCAAGTTTACGTTCATACCGATGTTTTGCTCTGCTCGCAAATGGTCGGATAAAGCCTGTTGTCACATGTTACTACCTTGCAGCAGAATAAAGTGATGCAATAAAAACAGAGCCACTTGTTAAATAAAAAGTGACTACAATTTTAAGTTTGTACTTACAGTATGTAACACAACTGATGCATATGTTTGTGTTTATGAATATGAATAATACTGAAATAAAAATAGTCTTATGACACTATTTAAGGAAGGAATCAGTTAGTGTCATATGCAGAGCAAGAAAATTTTTTGAAAAAATTTAACAAGAATTTACATATGGTTTATTTACTGACAAGGACCCCTTTCGGATAAACTGATTTTTTATCAAGCAGAATCACTTAAAACACACAAAATATGTAACAAATACAAACATGGTACAATACTGTTTGTACGCAAGTTAGTTTCCGTACCTAGTTATAATGATGTCGTTTTATAATACTTTGAAGATGTGAGCGATGTAGGAAGAAACCAGTGTTGTACACTAGCGTTACAGTAGCCTAAAATGTGTGCAGTCAATCAAGAAAATGAATAAAACACTACAGCTCATACAGCATATTCCTGGCCATGAGACAGCAAATAAAAATACTGATGAGTGGTTGTAACCAAAAGAGAAACCATCGAACAAGTGCCGAGAACTCTGAAGGAAGCAAAAATCAAGCAGACGCCAAAAAGGAACTCGTTCGATGCTATTTGATATGATCTTATCATATATTGAATAGCACTCTGTCACTATATCAGCAAACATAATGTTTTTAAAGCGCTGGTGTAATACTGCATCTACAGCTAAAGTTTCTTCACTTAGCCAAAAAACATAATCAAGGTTTTTAAAAAATAACTCTCTATTAAAAAAATAAGTGTATGTACAGTATCTAGAATTTGAGTAAAAAAACACTGTGAACTCAAGAACCTTTGTTTCATAAAATTTATGATTGAAAAGAAATCTTTAAAAGTTTTAAACGTATATGTATTTTTAGATTTTTCTTACATTCACATATTCGAAGTATAAAACTAGGTTTTATTCTAGTATAAATTGTTATCCTTACATCGTTTTTTTATGTTCTGCCATTTTTTGGTTTCAGATTAACAAGATACAGTCCAATCAAGCTAAACACTATTTTTTATATACTAAAAACATAGATTATAACAAAGTATTATGAAAATTTTAAGTAACAGTCTTTGCGTTAGGTAACACAACTCTAAAAGAAATCTGAAGATACTAAATACAAATTAAACGTATAAATAATTGTAGCTCATGAGAAGTGATTATAAAGCACTGCATCCCCAAGAAAATGAAAGTAAAATATCAAAAAACCAGTCTTTTTTGAGGTGAGGTAGTCTGTCAAGGCTGATTAAATGAGGGCAGAATCTTTGTTCCCCGATTATTAATAATAATTGTTTAACATGCTTCGAATAGCGTTCTTGTTCAGCTGTTATACAATTTTAAGTTTGTAATTACAGTATATAACTCAACAGATACTGAAATAAAAATAATCATATGACAATATTTAAGGAAGATCAGTCAGTGTCATATAGGCAGGAGGAAAGTAAGAATGTCTAAAAAAATTTCTTAAGAATTTACATATGACTGCTTTATTGACAGACCAAACCCTTTTCGTATAACTGATTTCTATCTGAAATCAGGCTCACAGAAGCAAAAAATATATCGTTTCTGTTGTAAATTCTTTAAATCTTGTATTTTTGCAATAGTTTTTAACACATTAAATATAAATTAGTAATGCTTAAACATTTTACATTTTTTTTGAATTCGCCCTCATGCAAAGCATACTTAAGAGCTTCCACTGGATACAAAATATTCTTTCACTTTAAGTGGTGTACATGCAGGCACCGATGTGTTATTCAAGAAATTATTTTACCATTATGTAATAATAAAAACTGGGAACACAAAATTAATTTTAAAATCTATATGAAATAAAACCATATATATATATATATATATATATATATATATAAACAAACTGCTCCTTACAATAATAACGTACTTATATAAATTATACTAAGGCATTATAATGTCAACAATATCACTAGCCAAGTTACAAATATACTATAGTTCATAATTTAACATATCATTACCCGTAGACCATGCTGCACGAGTGGCACCATCCATTTCTGATGCAAGCCTGACGTCTGAACGATACCTGTGGTTTTCGCCTCCAATTCGTGCTCCGCAACCTTTTTCTGGGCAAATGCTTTCTACCATTGCACCACCACATTCGGTAATGCAATAAATATGACCATTAGGACATTTAAACCAATGACCTTGAGCTGCAACACCTCCATAGAAGTTTTTAGCCATCGCTTGATGTATCATTTTCCTTTCTTCACTAGAAATGATTGTTGTTTTTGCCAGTTGTTCCAGTTCTTTCAATAGAACTTCAACTTCTCTATCTAAACTATCAGAAAACATACGCAACACATTTATTTTATTTTTAACCTCTTCGTATTTCATTTTCAATGTTGACATTTGATTCTGTTTATATAATCCTGAACTCTGAATCAAGAATAGATCGATCCATCGATGAAGTCTGCTCAACTCCATTAGAAATTCAACTACTTCTTGTTTATTAATTTTCTTGTCCCTTTTCGACAACATTGTAATCAAAGAATTGACCCGATTAAATGTTTCTGCTTTACAAGAATCGTCTAATTTATTCCAATCTTTGGACAAGCGGTTCTCTATGACCAAAATGTAGTCAGTCATAAAATTATACAGCTTTGTTTTCTGGGAGTCGTATTCATTTCGGCGGTGATTTTTAATGATCTGCAAATCTTTTGTTAGTAATTTACGGAGTTTCAACATTCTGTCAGCATCTGAAATATAAAAAACAAACTTAATAAACTTCAGAAAATGAATTCTGTAGTATGTACTGAGTAACTCTTATCTTTTATATGGCAGTTATTTACAATATCCATAAACACTGCATTAAAAAACAACTTTTATTTACAGCCTTTATTAAAACGTTTATTATTAATTTAAAAGTATAAATTGAACAGTGAATAAAAGTTTTAGGTGTACAAAATCCATAGAAGTAATATTTGGAAAATATTAATCTATGCTTTTGTCTATAACAAAACTGTTAAACAAATTTTATTAATAACTGATATCCATACACATTTACTCATACCTCAAAGGTGTTTTTGGAGCAGCAGTTCAGTTGGTATGGTAGCATAGCTCTACTTGGATCTGTAGAGCATGATATAACTGGCTTAAATAGTTTAATCATTAAAATTTTGCAAAAGTTATCAACATTATAATTTGTTACATACTTTTCCATTCACTTCCAATGCTATTTTATTTTTATACTCCTAACAACGGTTTTTAATACCAAGCCCATAACAATACAAAGATATACGAGGGCTAGCCAGAAAGTTGGTTACGTTTTGCTCTGTAGACATTAGGGGCAGGAATATCACGGCCATCTTGGTGTCAAAGCGTTCATCTTTTCAGTGGCTATCCAGCCGTGTTAACGGGAGGTTACCGTTGCTGCTCGTTCCCATACAATACTAGTTTGAAATGTGCGCTGCTATTGAAAAACCCCCACCTGTGAAGTACGGTCAGTGATACTGTTTTTGTTGGCTAAGAGCAGTAAACCAATTAAGATTTATCACCAACTCTGTGAAGTTTATGGGAACGATGTGATCGCTGAAGGTGGAGTGCATCAATGGTGCATTAAGTTTAAAAATGGCTGAACTAATATGCACGACGATGAATGAAGCGGATGGCAAAGTATTGTGACTGATGAAATTGTCTCTAAAGTTGATGAGAAAATTAAAGAAGACCGTGGATTCACAATAACAGAGCTATCGCTTAGTTTTCCACAAATTTAAAGAAGTTTGTTGCATGAAATTGTTACACAAAAGTTAGGTTACCACAAATTTTGTGCAAGATGGGTGCCGAAAATCTTGACTGAAACCTATAAAAATCAGAGTATGGCTGTTTCATTGACATTTTTGGATAGTTACAAAAATGAGTAGTGGTGACTCACTACTCGATCGAATCGTTACAGGAGACTTGGGTGAAACATGTCAACTGCGAAACCAAATTGCAGTCTATGGAATTGGGGCACATAAATTCCCCCTAAAAAACCAAGGAAATGCATGCAAACGTTGTCTGCAAGGAAGATCATGGTGACTATTTTTGGGACAGGAAAGGAGTCCTTCTTGTTGATTTCTTAGAATGTGGCATGACAATAAACTCTGCAAGGAATTGTGAAACCTTGGAAAATTTAAGAAAATAAATTCAAAACAAGCGCAGAGGAAAATTTAGTTAAAAAAAAATTCTGTTTCTGCACAACAATGCCCGACCACACACAGCCAATCGAACTCAAGAAGTCCTGGATGTTTTCAAGTGGGAGGTGTTTCCACATTCCCCTTACAGTCTGGATCTTGCTTCCAGCAATTATCGCCTGTTTCCTGCAATGAAGACCTGGCTTGCGATGCAGTGTTTTGATGACAATGCGGAACTGCGGGAGAGTGTGACAACCTGGCTGAAGTCTCAGGTGGCAGAATTCTACGACACTGGAATTTCAAAACTGGTTCACCACTATGATAAGTGTCTAAATTAGAGGGTGACTACGTAGAAAAATATTATTTTAGTGCCACTTTCAAATGTATATAACAATTTTTTCTTGTACTTTTTTTTTTTAATACCAAAACGTAACCGACTTTCTGGATAGCCCTCGTATAAAGAAGTGGGTTGAACTTGTATCAAGTGGTAATAGGGAACTATGTGGATGGCATCATTAATGTGTACTGCTAAGCAGCCCCCAACTATGTTTTTTCATTCATTTTTACTGCAAAATTGAAGCAATATTGCTTGGAAAACATTTTGCTTGTTAAGAAGTGGTGTAGACCTGAATGATCATCTGAAATCTTTGGAATGTGTTTACAGGATGTGGATGATAATGTTGGGAAAGAATTTTGGACTTAAGGTGCCAATACAAATACATCGGTAAAAACATTTTCACAAGGACAAACGTTAAAGAAAAGCTGTGGGGTGTTGTAAAATACATATTAGAGGAAACGATGAAAAAGAAGACGTAGGTCTAAAGTTGAAAAAAATGTGGTCTCAGTTATATGAGAACTCTCCCATTTGACATTGTTGAATTATTTATACGGTGGAGAGTAGTTATGAGGCTAAAGTAAAAATTAAACGAATAAAAAAAAAATTGAAAGTTGTTTTAAAAAATTATTTATTCCAATAAATAACAATCTATATTAATAGTTTGTCATTATTTTAGAAATAATAAAACTACATTGTAGGCTATACACAACCAACATTGGAATAATTTTTTTTTTTTAATGGGAGATTACACAGCCGAAATGCTTGTAGTGTTTCTGTGACAAACTAATAGGCTAGTTTACAATATAAAATGTCATCAATTATTTTACGACAAGAACATTTGAACGAAAAATTATGCCTACTGTAATAATTTAATTACATTTTCAGATATGGTTATTATTGTGCAGTGTTTAATGTAGTATTTCATGGAAGTTAAATTAAAAAAAAACTTGCAGTATAGTTATCACATTCAAAAAAGTAGTGAATTAACTTCATAATTACTGGGTAATTATATCCGGATATACGCATATTCACACGAATTTCAAAAGACAAATATGGAGACAATGTTTGAAAGGAAAAAATGTTCCCAGAGTTGCAAAATCAAATACAATATTATATTTTTAAAATATTGACAACATTTAAAAACACTCATATTGTAAACAAAAAAATTACTTGTGTCTACATCACTCAAAAACTGGTAGCTGAAAATGAAAACAAAACAATTTAAGATTGATAGATATGATGATTAAAACTTGTTTAAGATTATTAGAAATTAAAAAAAAGAAATATATAGTCCAAAAGCACGTAGAAAAAACTAATTGTGGTTACAAATTATAAAAATGCACATATTTTAAAACTAATGTATTTATTATCAAATTTTGGTAACAAAATATAGTGAACAAGATATTTGTTGTAATTCATATTTTTCTCTTAGCTATAACTACAATTTCTCCATAATTCTACAGGTATAATTAATTTCATTTATAAAAAGTTATCACAAACCACACTTTCTAATGCATGAATGACTAACTTGCCACAATACAGTCTTTCGTTGCTACAATAGCTTCATTGTAATAATCTCCACATAATTACAAGTACTAAAAAACATTACTGTATACACAAGGTTTACATCGGAAAATGAATCAGCTGAAAAAAGTAGCATAACGTGAAAATAAATCTCACTAAATCAAAATGTTTGTTGTAAAAAGAAAAAACTGTGGCTTCTAATAAAAAAGCTGTGAGAGAATCCAAAAAGTTTGGTAAATTTTCGTGTAAAGGTTCAAACAACCAGGTTATCTTTGCCCACAATGTTTTCACAAAGTTTTTTTTTTTTTGTTATATGTGTTACAAATCTATGCAACTTATAAATTTGAATGAATTTAAAGTGTTTTTTAATTTAAGATTTTTATTTAAAATATTTTATTGAGTACATTTTTTTTCTGTAATTTAACTGGACCAAAGTCATTTTTTGATGCCAACTCTGAAGATGGTGTCCACATAAGATTACTATGAAAAAAACTGTATTTATGTTTTAATAATGACCTGAACTTTGTACATTATCATACTTATTCCAGTAAATTAAAACATGCCCAAACCCATGACTTTAAACTACAAATACAATGAGAACCTGAGGTATCCCAATTCTGAATAAAATTGTTTTTATGTTGTTCTGTATTAATTTCCAAACACAGACATTAGCACGGTGGTGTGTTTTTTGAGAGCCGATGAAACTGTAGGTAATGTATATATTTATGTTATATACCTTATAAAAATATGTCATAAAAAAACAATTAAGGCTATTTGTATTCTACCCCATTTCGGAGAAGCTGCTCCAGTTCAAATGATCAGTTTAGCCAAAAAACAAAACAAGTCACTTATGCTACATTAGGTTTAGGTGGTTATCAGATGCATTTACATGATTTCAATCAAGTTCTTCCATACAAATCAGTCTAGATACTTTACGGACAGTAAAAAAACAAAAAAAAACTGTAAATTCCAAAAAACAAAAAAAAAGAAGTAAAAAATTTCCTCCTTCAAATGCTTCTGATTGGTTGTAACAACTTTTCATGCACAACATTGTTAAAATTTTTAATTCTACGTCCGTAAAATTTACTGCAATTCTGGGTACAAGCTACACTTGCAAAAGATTTACTTTGCTTATTAATTTACTGCAATACTGGATACAAGCTACACTTGCAAAAGAAGATTTTCTTTGCTTAGTAATTTACTGCAATTCTGGGTACAAGCTACACTTGCAAAAGAAGATTTTCTTTGCTAAGTAATTTATTGCAATTCTAGGTACAAGCTACACTTGCAAAAGATTTACTTTGCTTATTAATTTACTGCAATACTGGATACAAGCTACACTTGCAAAAGAAGATTGTCTTTGCTAAGTAATTTATTGCAATTCTGGGTACAAGCTACACTTGCAAAAGATTTTCTTTGCTTAGTAAATCATAAAATGAGCACTCCACAATGCTGCAGCAAGACCTGTAAGATTTCATAATTAAAAAAAGGAACCTTTTGAGCAGTAAATGATATTATAGTGAAACAACTTAAATCTTATTTCTTTTAGTCATTTTAATTTATGTTTGTTCTGTATATTAATAAATCCTTCAACGTTAAAATATTTTAAAGAATAAATACAATATGTAATATTTAATTTATATGTTGATAAGATTACTTTATAGTATTCTGAAGTAGGCTAAAGTAAGCTTGAATAATATCAGAAGGGAAGAGTATTTTGGTAGAAAAAAACTTTAAGATTACTTTATAGTATTCTGAAGTAGGCTAAAGTAAGCTTGAATAATATCAGAAGGGAAGAGTATTTTGGTAGAAAAAAACTTTTCAGCCTTAGCACCCATACGAGTAAATCCTGTCCACACCTAATAAGTAATGGTTTATTTACGGGGAAAAAAGATAATATTAAAACGTATTAATAATCAGTACAGTCCCAACATGTTCTCAGGATATCTACTAAATCAACTGATAAAAACCCAGTATTACCTAAAATTTAAATCTGACATTAAAAAAACAGAAAAGAAAAATAAATACTGAAAACAAAATATTAAAAACTATGCCAGAGTATTTATAATTGGATCAAGACAAAAACTATATTGATTTTATTTATTTTTGAAGAGAAAAAATAAATACATAAACTTATAAAATCTTGGAAAAATCTCACATACTATGTCTATGCTTATTACTTCAAAACAACTATCTGAAAACACACAAGAAAAAATGTAATCTACGAAAATTAATGTGTTTACTAAGAAATGTGATTGCAAATTGTGTTGTATGATAAAATATACAAAAACTCTGTAGTACCCAGGCTACCAAACTCTACGAAATATACAAATGTAAACCATGCTTACACAGCTAGATCTATGATATGAAAAACATACATGTGGAATACAATGATCATTTCTGCTTGATGATCCTGCAGTATGTCTTTTAATAATTCACCTTACAGAATTATCTATGTTAACTGTTATATATATTACATATAATATTTAAGCAGACAACACCAGTCTTGTTACTTCAAGATTTTTACTTATAAATAAAAGGTATTTTATTTTAATAACAGACTTAATCAGAGTTTGGTTTTCCTTAAAAAAACTAAGATATAATGGAAAAATTCCACAGTTAAGAAAGCATGTTCTATTAAAATAAATCCCAATTACTTTCTTATTACTACAATCTTACAATCAAAGGGTTAAGATAAATGTATTGTATTTAAGGTATGTATTTAAGGATTTATATATATATATGAAGTTCAATGCATTTCAACAGCATGGATTCTGTCTCGTCCTCCAATTTGTCGTTTACATTCCGGACATCTACCAACTTGATTCATCCCACCACATTCTCCGACAACATATATGTATCCACACTGACATTTATAGTAATGTCCTGCTCTGGTATTTCTGTTATAAAACATATCACCTCGGAACCCTAATAAAGCTTGATGAATCACAGCAAGCTCTTCTCGAGTAATTTTTGAATTTTTACGAAATTCATCTTGCAGCTGCTGCAACCAATGCAAGCATCTACCATCGCTCTCGTCGGTATATTTTTGCAAAGAATTCAATTCGTTTTCAATACGATGACATAAATTTAAAATTGAAGTTATGTTCCTCACTGCTGGAAATCCATCCATAGATGTAATTTTCATAAAATCGACCAATCGATACAACCGTTTCAATTCACTAAAAAAATTTTTTATTTCATCACTATTTATTTTATCAACACGCTGGCATAAAAGGAACACAAGCTGATTGACTTTTTTGAACATTACAGATTTTGATTCATTGTTTAATTTTGTCCAATCATCATCTTTCCTTTTCTTTAAATCCACAGCAAAATCCACCATAAACATTAGCAGCCCCAGCTTCCCGATACTGATTTCATTGCGTCTATTATTCTTCACATAAGGTAAGTCTGAAAGCAGCTGCTTGTGTAGTTTCTTCAGCTCATCCGCATCTATAAAAAAGATAGGCTTGTATAAAATTACCTTTTTACCTCTAGGTCTGTTACTGCGTTTGCGAATAGTAGATACGACTAGATCTGTGAGTTATGGTTGGGTTTTCACAAATATGTGCAGTAGCACCAAAAATCATTTGATAGAATGCATATCCAAAACTACGGTATCGTTATTTTTAACAGTGTCACTCAAACTGACCCATTTCCTGATTTCATTCAACTATGTGATGCCTTAAAAATAATCATGATACTTTAAATTCTAGACTTACCAACTAAACAAATCTATCCATTAATTAACTAATAGCTTTTGGGCTGAACGTACACCACTGTAAATAATTAACACATTCACTTGTACATATAATACAGTACTCTGCAATTTTATTAAAAAAAATAAATTACTGTAGATCCCATAATTGCTGTTAATAAAAAAAAGAATATATCTAATATCTTGGGGTCAGTTAATTTGGTTGAAAGAAATTCTAGTATATTTACTGTTATACGTATATATATACGTATTTAACAATATATATATTTTATAATATCATTTTTTATAAATACATTTCATGCATTTCATACATACATGATAAATACTTATCATTTTTATAAATACATTTATTTGCTCCCTTGTCGGGTATTGCTGTTTTCATTAATGCCAAGCCTTCATCTTCATTAGTTCAACTTGTATAAGGTATGCATGTTAATAATATATTTAAAAAGTTTATATATATATATATATATACACACGAGGTTTGTCCAATAAATACGCGAACTAAGGTCATAAAAACTTTATTTTACAAAATTTCATCTACATTGATTTTGTCCCCTTCAAAATACTCTCCATTCACTGCTATGCACTTATCCCATCTTCTTTTCCACTCTTCAAAGCACCCTTGGAAGTCCTCGGAAGTCAGGCTTTTCAGTCTCCTTGTTGTTTCTTGTTTTATTGTGTCCACATCTTCCCAATGCTGTCCCCTCATCACATTTTTGCATTTAGGGAATAGAAAAAAGTCGCAGGGGGCGAGGTCCAGTAAATAAGGGGGATGATCAAGGATAGTGATTGAATTTTTAGCCAGAAACTGGCGAACAATCAAAGCTGAATGTGCGGGTGCATTGTCTTGATGAAGAATCCATCCGTTTTGAGTCAAATGTGGTCGCACACGACGCACTCGATCTCTCAAACGCTTGAGAACGTTAAGGTAGAATTTACCGTTTTTCCTCAGGAAGGAATTCATGATGAACAACACCTTTGATATCAAAGAAAACCAGGAGCATGACTTTGATTTTTGATCGGCTTTTCCTTGATTTTTTTGTTCGAGCTTCACCTGTTGCTTTCCACTCCATGCTTTGCGATTTCGATTCGGGGGTCATACTCGAAAAACCACGATTCATCACCAGTGATAACCCTATTTAAGAATCCAACATCATTTTCCATGGAATTTTTCCAGTCAGTAACACATTCGACTCTTCTCAACTTTTGATGCGGAGTCAGCAGTTTTGGCACAAACCTTTCTTAAGCCCAAATGCTCGGTTAAGATTGTGTGCACTGTTGATTTTCCTAAATTTAGTTCTTCAGCTATCATTCTGTCAGTTTTTCGGCTATCAGTAAGGACAAGACGCCGCACACGATCAATGTTTTCATGCACACAAGAGGTTGAAGGTCATCCAATTCTTGCATCATCCGTGGCGTCTTCTCGACCTTCTTTAAAGCGCTTAATCCACTTGAAAATGGCTGTTTTCTTCATAGCATTATCACCATAAACAACTCTCAACATTTCAGCAATTTCTTGATAATTTTTACCAAGCTTTTACCAAAAACTTAATGTTAATTCGTTGTTCAGTGAATTGGTCAATTTCCATATCGACGAACAAAAAAATAATGCAAAACTAAAAATAACTCTACTCGCAAGATCCGCACAGCGTAACGTTCTGCCAAGCACTGATGGCTCATTGGGTCCCAGACAACACATGAGGCCAGTGGGCGTGGCTTAACTCTCCATAATGGCCACCATATTCGACCAGTTCGCGTATTTATTGGACAAACCTCGTATATATAACAGCAATACCCGACAAGGGAGCAAATAAATGTTTGTCACACTGTAGCCAAAAATATCCGTGCATTGAATGCAAACACCAACCATTGTGAATCCACCAGAAAACTGCTGAGCATAACGGATGTCCACAACCAAACTTTAGAGCATCACATCACATCATCCTGTGATAGTCACTATGCAATTAAATGACCTCGGAAACAACAAATCGAACCAAGATACCATTGCAAACAATAAAAATTGTAATTATGAATTTATTTATAAACCTGTATTATGACCACAAATTTCTGCTGACTGAAGACGCTGCAGACACGAACTTCACAGACAGAATCCTGAAATCACTAAATGTCTGGAAATAAACATCCGAAACATCGAATATCGAGTTTGGTAGACATCGAATATATTGTGCCAGTCAGAGCAACTGTTCGATGAAAATAAAAACAACTATCAGATACTATGAAGAGTTACCTGCCACGAATCTACACATTAAGACCACAGTAGGATCTATGTCAAAAATAATATCAAGATTAACTATGTTAAAGGCTAAATTGCAAGAACAAGAATTCTGGATACAAACACTATTGGCACCGAGCCTCATCAAAGATATGATCATAGGAATGGAAGAGATGGAGATAATACTAATATAAAAAAATCAAGATAAACAATAACAATGTAGCATTAAAGTTTGAAGAAACAAACAATGTAGGAACATTGTCATATAATTAACAAAAACAAGTGTAAAGGCTTAGCGGAAGAATAATATAGAAGATAAAATTTGAAAAATTCAAAAGGAACAATTTCAAAATTTGTTACTTTGGCTAACATCATGTTTTCTTTGCAATAAATACAAACTTTGCAATAAATACATGCATAAACATATACTAGAGATTCAACACATGAATATCATCGAGATTGCACAAAAAATTCATAAATTCAATCATCACAGTCAACGAAACTTAATCACAAAGAAGAGGAACACCTACAGCAGCAACTTTCAAATTATGATTTTTTAGGAAGTGTAAGAAAATGTGATAACTTGATTTACCTAAATAGGTGCAGGGATAATTGTAATAATTCATAATTCAAAAATCTGTCAAAAGGTTATGGTAATCAGGTCATAAACACAACATAAGCCAAGGCAATGGCCAATGACATTACAGAATACTGAAGTCACAACATATCGCCTAACGAAAATATGTATTAATTGGAATAATAATATGAACCACAAGTGGTAGTAAAAATATTTACAAAACAAATATTTTAAGAACAAAAACAATATAGATATATGCATAGAGTATAAAAATAAAAGTAGTGAAAGCATATGTTAAACTAAATATACAATGTAGACCATTTTGAATTTTACCACAACTTGTAAACAGATGGTACGAGCCTGCGCGTTATTGAACGCACTGAGCAACAGATTGGCGGGGGGGAGAGAAAGAGAGAGGCAATTATATCCAGAGGAACAATGTAGGAAGCAGTAAAAACTAAAAAAAATTGGAGGGAAAGATGGCGTATTTTTTGTAGGGATGCTTAAGAGTCGTTCATAAGCAACTGGTGAGACACAAGTATTACTATTATTAAATGGCCACTGCATATTAAAAGTTCTAAGTTTATGTGAATATTAGTTAAATATATATCGAAATAAAGAAGATTCACTAATTGTGATCAGGAGGCCGTCTCGGTGGCCTAGTTTATAGCATACTGGGCTTTCACCCCGAGGATCAGGGTTCGATTCCCGGCCAGGGCTTGGAATTTTCATATGCTATAAGTCATTCCATCCTCTGCATTAGCCAAAGTGTGTACAATAGTCAGACATTAAAAAAAATAATAATAAAATAATCGTGATCAGCTGTTAATTTTGTTGAATAATTTGATAACACGTGAGATCCAACTATAATTATATTAGAATAAACTTAGAAAATCTTAAATCTTTTAAAATGTAGTAAAATTATAACAATTTTTTAAAATTTAGATGAACAAAATTAACAAACTAAAATTTTAAATTGATCAAGCCTACCATTCAAGTTAAACAATTTTGAAAAATAAAATAAAATTTTTTTCAATGAATATCAAATAACACTAAATCACATTTCTTTAATAATCAAATTAAATTTCTTTTTTAAATTAATCTTGGAATGAGGTCTACACGATCACCCTCCCCCTCCTGACAATAGACTACAGAACATTCGTGCTTAAATTTGTGATTATGATAAACTGATGTATATGAATGTGATGCTCATGAACCTTTTCATTAATGACCAAACTGTAAATTAGTAATTATGACTAGATGTATAATATTTATTGTTAGGAAAAGGATAATTAGTTTAGTTTATTTGTTTGTTAAATTTGTTTAGGAATATATTAAGAGATATTAACAGAAGGGATCATTTTCATAAATTTCAATTGCAAATACAATTTTCATCTACAGGTTGATCAACCATAAACAATTAATTAAATCATTTAATTAATTTAAGAATAAAGGTTATTTTGAGTAATTGAGAAAGATTTAAATAACTGATTTAACCATAATCATTTTTTGAATCTGCATAATTTTGTTTCTTGTGAAATTTAATTGTTGCTTATATTTATGTTTTATGGTTATCATTTACCATTGCATTATGAAAGATATTTTAATAATAACAATAAAACACAACTTTGTTTTCTAATTTTTACCATATTGTTTATTATTGTGTGTTATAGTTTTCATACATTTTAAAAATGCCATCCAGCGTAATGGCTGTATTATTGTAAATTGCTGTTGTGTTTATCATTATTTTTTATTTAGACCTTTCAATCTTAATTTAGACAAAATTGCAATATCTTTTTTAATGTACACCTGTAAATTAAAAAGCACTCAAATTTGAATTTTTCTCCTAGCCTTCTTTTTTTCACAGTCGTACTTATTTTAAATCTTCCAATGCTACATCTACACTAAGTGGGCAGTGTGAGGCTTGTGTTTTTGAAATGTAAAATAAGAACTTTTTCGCCTTATTTTTAAAACAATTATATTATTATTGCAAATCTAAACCTTACCAGGTGAGTATCCTTTGAACCCGCTCAAATCAAACGCAGGTGCTTTTAATTTGTTCAGCAACTTATTTCGCTGCTCCCGAATATCGTCTACTTTTCCAAAAGCTTTAATTTTAACATTCCTCACGTCCTTTAGCACCTGCTTGATCAGATTCTGAAAGCGGTGCACTTTAGTTATTGGTGTTTTGCATTTTGGACACACTTTGAGTACGATCTCATTGTTCTCAGGTACTACATTCAACCACCTTTCCACACCATTAACTTCAAGAGCATGGTTACAGTCTTCTAATAAAACATATCTGAAAAAAATAATAATTGATTATAACACTAATATTTACAACATGATTAACTAAAAAGACTCTTGTAAATTAAACCAAACTTACTGTTGAAACAGTCAAGCATACTTTTATCACAGCATGTACTGAGGACCTTACTTTCCTGCACTTGTATGTATCAGGGTCATTCCACATCAATCCAACCACAAAACAATAATTTTTTCACCTACCACCTCAGATTTTTATGAAACTTTGTATGTTTGTTCTATATGTAGAGATATGTAACACTGCCAAATTTCAGCTTTTTATCTCACTTAGTTTTTGAGTTACGGCACTTTAAGTTTTGACATTTTTCAATTTCCGCATCTCGGATAATGCCAAACAAAATGTGTTGTACAAAAGAAAATAATTTCTCATTTACTTATTTGACATCCAATCTTAAAGAAATTTTCAAGGTAGGTTTTTATAACTGTAAGGAATTTGAAAAAAAATATATCAGTAACCTAAGTTAAACCTAAAATATTATATTTTTTTTTGTTTTTGTTTTAAAAATGCAAACATGGCTTAACGTTGAATTCAATATCTCAAAAACGGAATGAAATAATCAAGAAATTTTGTCCCCCTAAATTATTTTCATGAAATGGGCTTTAATTCAGTAAAATAAAAATTCTGTGTATTTTGTTCTTTCTATTTCTTAAGTCCATTATAATTTTCAATATATTATTTACAAGCAATGCCAGGTTCTCTCAATTCCAGTGAATGGTTACAGCTTTTAAAAAAAAGGTATAAACTACATTTTAATATTTGGAAAAACATACTTTAATAATAAGCATTGTACTAAAAGAATAAATAAGTTCTTATATGAATATATAACATACTAATACTTACACATACAAAGTAAGTCTACCTAACAGTTATTGTATTTACGCTCACCAAACATATCTCAATAGACCCAGTTCATTGTATGTATTTGCAAGCTAATGAACTACATTATTTTTGAAACTAGATTTTCAAGCAATTTGGTGCACTCTGTTGAGAATATGTTCATCCCATTGAGGTGTGTGGAAGCTCAACCATTGCAAGGATGTTTGGAATCAGCATGTCGCATATATCGTCTCATTTTGGCCAGTCAAATGAAGAGGATGGACCTGCTCGATGAAGAAACTTAATTGCTACATCTCCATCTTCTTTGACAACATTTGTTATTATTCCAAAGTATCAGAGATTGTCATATGTACCCGATGTAGCTAGAGGGGAACAAATCTTCTTTCACATTTAAAGTCAACCCTTTTCTTAAGTTGTATGTTAGACTTGGCTTTTTATCACAACTGACTTGCCTTGCTTCTAATGTTCCAAAACAATCCAAGGATCTGTAGTTGTGAAAACTTCTTGTACCTGGAAGGGTATTCAGATCTTCAAAGTGTTTTTCAAGCTTGCAATGAATCAGATCTTCTGAATCTTTTGAAATGAAGTGTAAATTGATTTTTGCAATGTTGAATTCTCAAAACTGAAAAAAGGTAGTTGCAGTCAGTAGTTGATCTTGAAGAGGCCTTTGAAGACTTGTTTTTCGTGCCAACTGTTTAACAGTTCCTCTAATACCATCGTGTTCTGTTTTGCCATGGCTTGTAGCGAAGAAAGACCATTGACCTTTAATTTTGAAGTCTTTTTCATGAAGTTTTCATAAAGTTATATTTATTTTTGTATTGTCCTGCATATTTTATTGTTGTACTGTAATAGTGAACATCTGTGATGTTAGGAAAATTTTCCTTTAGAAATTGTATCAGGATTTCTTGAATTTTATAAACCATACAAACATCATGATTTAAGTCAACAGAAATGATAAAATGAGATGAGACTATTTTTTCCTGGTCAACACACATGTTAATGATTATTGGATGAACAGGACTGGTGTCTGAGGTCCAGTGGTAATCCTGGACCTCATATTGTATCATAAAGGAGTAATTTTCAATGAAGTCCATTGATTTTATTGAAGTCCAAGGCTGCATTTGATGCACAGGTATCTTTGAAGCTTTTAAAATTAAAAAAGAGCCTGACTAACTCTTGGCAATGTAAGAATGAGGAATCAATTTTTCTATTTTTGTTGTCAGTTCATCAACAAATTCATCAATAGTTGATTTTTGTGTTACTATCTGCGTCCACTGCTTGCAATCAATTCTATCGTCTTCTTCATAGTTTTCAAACTTTTTATGTAAGAATGTTGTTAGATTGTCTTTTGATGGACATTTTTCACATCGCCTAAACATGCAGTTTTGAGTAGGATTTTCACACAAAAGCAGATTTTGTAGATCTTTGTAACTCTCTTCTAGTTGTGCTGAATATATTAGTAGTAAGACATTTACATGGATAGTACATACGCAGACAGAGTGAGTGCCACTAGCATCAACCAGAGCACACCATTTGGGACAAAGAGTACAAAACTTAGAGAACCCTATTTTTATTTCAACATATTCCCATTTGAAGTTTGCATACATTTCATTGAGATTACTCAAAATTAATCTTTTCTTCATATTCCCCCCCCCCTTAAGTTTACTACATCTTTCATACCAGGCAAAACTCTTGACTGCTCTGTACATGAGGCAAACTATCTACCTGTTTATTTTTAAACTCTAACATGAATGTTGACTTTCAACTTACTATATTCAACCACTTATATTTGAACATTTAAATTTATAACAAAATATAGAATTGCTTATTATTAAATATTATGTTTTTCTGTTAAATTATGTTTTTTTTATAACAGGTTCTTATTAAGAACATATATTTTTCCAAATATTAAAATGTTGTTTATACCTTTTTTTTAAAAACTGTAGCATTAGTTGGAAATGAGAGAACTTGACATTGCTTGTAAATAATATATTGAAGTTTGCAATGGACTTAAGACATAGAAGGAACAAAATACACAGAATTTTTATTTTAATAAATTAAAAATAATTTCTGAAGATAATATAGGGGGACAAAATTTCTTGATTATCTCAATCCCTTTTTGAGATATTGAATTCAACTTTAAGCCATGTTTGCATTAAAAAAGAAAAAACAAAAATATGATTTTTTATTATATTTTAGGGTTAACTTAGGTTACTGATATTTTTTTTTTTTAAATTGCTAATAGTTATAAGAACCAACCTTAAAAATTTCATCAAGATTGGATGTCACATAAGTAAATGAGAAATTCTTTTCTTTTTTACAACACATTTTTTTTTGGCATTATCCAAGGCGCGGAAATTGAAAAACATTAAAACAACATTAAAAATTGAAAAACTTTAAAGTGCCGTAACTCAAAAACTAAGTGAAATAAAAAAGCTGAAATTTGGTGGTGTTACTTTTCTCTCCATATAGAACAAACATACAAAGTTTCATGAAAATCTGAGGTGGTGGATGAATGGTCTGGTTGAACTGATGTGGCATGACCCATCAGTGATTATGAGTCATTTTATTCGATTGTAAAAACATCTCGACTGTATTGGACGCGTTAGTCGTCACATGACTGTTTTTCTATCTGACTCCTCAGATTTGCTGAATCATCTAGTTTTGTGTTGTTGCTTACACTATTGTAGGCCTAAATCATCGAACAAACAATCGAATGAATCGTCAACTTGTATTCGGAACAGATGTTGCTGGAAATGTGGAATAAAGATTCAAATTGAATTGCTAAGTTATTCAGTTATTTATTTTCAGTTATTTTGACTAATGGCTAAGTTATTCAGTTATTTTTTTAAATAAAAGTGACAAATATGAGGAACAATTCAGTTAAGTTTGACAACTTTGTGGTAAATATCTGTATTTTTCATGTATTTATATACACTTATGTAAACATATATATATATATATTGTGTGTGTGTGTGTGTGTGTGTGTGTGTGTGTGTGTGTGTGTGTGTGTATGTGTGTGTGTATGTGCGCCAATATTATATGCATTGGCACATTCACATTCAAATTTTGGTCTGATCTGATTCGAACTTACAATAAAAACTGATTATGATAGTAGGTTGGATAAGTTTGTTAATCAGTAAAAATCGTTAACAATTTCAAAATGTCGGGCATTTCAAACATTTACAAATTCCTAACTCTTTTGTCTTACATTCTTTTTGAAAATCCAATCTCACCATTGTAATCAGTGTTAAAAATTGCATACCATTTTGAATTTTCAAAATTCTTTGAAATTGAGAATTTTTCTTACAATGGTCAGTTTATTTTCTTATTTTCAATGTAATTTGTTAATGTTAGTATATGCAGATGCAGACTTTAATGTTGATTATGTGAGATAAGAATTTCAAAAGAAATACTCTTAGAAATTCGCTTCTATCACATCAATGAGACAGCTGCGTTCCACAATTACTTAATTATGTATCATGACAGTTTTTTATGCATGAGTATACAGTTATTTTTAAATTATACAGTAGTCAAACTAAACTGTAATTCAATTTAATTCTAAATGAGTGGTTTATTATTACTTATATTACTTGTGTATATAAAAATTTTTAATTTTATCATCATCACAGCAAAAAGCCCCTTGAATTATGCAGCAATGCATGTCATAAAGTTTTCTTGGATTTTTTTATTTAAGGCTTTTAGTAAAGTTTATAGATTTTGTAATTTATATTTTGTTTTGTATTTTATATTTGTAATTTATATTTGTATTTTAGGTCACTATATGTCACCGTTTCATTATTATAGCAAGGCATAAGAAAACATTACAATAAAAAGTCATGAAAAAATTACAGTACAAATTAAAAAAAAAAAATAATAATAAGAGTGTAGTTAACTTTTGCCCTAACTATTGTCAAACATCTCGATTGTTTAACCCAACTGGAATTTGATGATTGACTTGTTTTGTTGTACGATGGTCGATTGTAACATCTCACAATCGCGCATCACTAATCAGTATTAACCATTATAATATAAACTTGAGCATTTTGTTTTTAAGAGTTATAAAGCTGACTTCTGTATCGTCTGCACTGCCACAATGCGAACAAACAAGTCACTCAGAATACATATATATTGACTGTACATTTTGTAGCATATGATTTAAGTGGTTCTTTTGAAAAAATATTTTGATGACCAAACATAAAATGACTTTTGATTCATATTCTGCTTACTTTTAACCTTGAGTCTATAATGCACGGAGCTCCTTCCCAATGTGACAATCAGGATGCCAGAATGAAAAGTAAAAATGCACCCAGTATCACCAGAGTGCTCTGAATTTGTTTTTCTACTGTCTGTCCATCTTTCACTCTGCCACCCAATACATGTGTAAGAACGCCTAACACTGTATACAAAACCCCAGTGCAAAGTTGGAAATGCTGTGACATCACTATCATTCTCCATAGTCAAAACAACCAAAAAGCAAACAATATAACTATTGTCAAATTCATATTATGGTCCTTGTGTTTGTGCCAGTGTTATATTAAATGGTTTTTAAAATTATTATAGTAAACTGAATTTCACTTAGATTCAAATAATATGTCTAGTTAATAGATACATAAACAAATTATAAATAAATAAATAATAATAAATTATAAATTAGCAACATGGACTAAACTTGAATGAATAATAAATTTTCAATTAAATGTAATCTCTGACTGGTTAGTGTTAAACAAATTATCATTAAATGTTGATAAAACAGTCTACATTACTTTTAGCGATTACTGTAACAGCATGCCTCAGGCATGAATGTATATATTACATATGAGTTATAAATACTTAGGATTAAGTTTAGATTATAGATTAAATTGGAGTTTTCACATTGAACAAATAATAAATAAGACTAAATATTTAGTGTCTATATTTTATAAGCTGTCTAAAATGATGCAACAAAAGACTGGATTGTTTACTATTAACGTTTTCACAATATTTATTTAAGTTATGGCACAATAGCTTGGGGTGGTGCATACTCAACACAAATAACATTAATTCAAAGAGTGCAAAACAAATTACTAAAGATAATTAATAAAAACAATTTCTTATATAATAATTGTCCTTGTAACATAAAACCACAATATGCTCTTAAAGCTATTTTATATCACTACAATTTTTCAAAAAAATGTATCGAATCTAAAAGCGTAACTCAATATTACCACAAAGACGTGGTGGTCAAGGCATGGTTGCCTTCAATTACCACAAAGATTGAAAACAATTAGTAACAAAAAAGCTATACTGCAGCTGCAGCAATGCTCCTCTTTAATAAAATTCCAAATGAATTAAAGACCATAATTAATAATAAAAACAGGAAAAAAGATCTCAAAAAATGGATAAGGAAAAATATATAACAAAAAAAATATTAAATAAAAAATAAAACATATTATGTTTAAATATAATAAAGCTGTAATACATTATGAAATACTTTTATGAAGTTGTTGCGCGAGTGTGTCATGGGAGGACACTATAAAAGATTTATAATTATGTACCGTAATTAATTTGGTTTTAGCACCAGTCCCACAAACAAGTAATTGTGATTACCTCTATGGGTATATAGTGTTAAGTATTTTGTACAACCTACGTGGTTCAATAAATAATAATAATAACAAATAACCTTGTAATTGTAGTCTCAAAAGCTAACCTAAACATACATTTTTTTCACACAGTTATAAGTCATGAAATAAAAATAAATGCTAAATAAATATGGACTTATTAATATTCATTTAAAAAATAAGATTATCAATTGATATACTGCACATATGCAAAACAACAAATCTAACTTTAACAATGCAAGAAGTAATAGTGGAATAATTTTGTATCGTTGTATTATTTTATTAAAATCGCTGTAGTATTTTTTTATCGTTGTAGTAGGTGACTTTTTAAAAAAATAATTACAGGTAAAGAGATTTATTTTGACATTTAATAATAAGCATAATCAATAAGTCAAGTTTAAAAATCAATAAGAAAGATAAGGTAAATTATTATTGTGTCATTAAAACTGTCAGTATACTATATTTCTTCTAAGTTTATTTGAAATATACCCATTTTGTACCTATCTCAAAAAAAAGTGCATTTGTAGTGTAATATTATGCATTCTGCGCTTTCTATTTTGTTAAGTGTGTTTAAAAGTTATGAACACTTTTTTTTAACAGCCTGACTAATTACAGGTGAGCCTGTCATTTTACATAGCCTTACACATTCCAAATTATACAAAGAACTATTTGAATGAGTAATTATTGCTTAATTATACTGATTAGTTTAAAGTTAATATTGCAAAAAGAATTAATGTATTATTTTTAAAAAATATATTATTTATAGGTATGATATTGAATACGCAGACCAGGTTAAACCAATTTTTTCTAAGATCAGTTTATTAGCCTTTTAAATTATATTTTTATTCATTGATAATATGTTTAAACATGATAAAACTGTATTTAGGAGCAAGTAAAAGTTTACTGTATTTTAGAAATAGAATGTGTAAGTAAATTTTTAGGTACTGTATTGAAAAGGTGATAGATGGCTAGTAATATCACATCCTTGGTGATATTATCATTACATCATGTACCCACTGCCAGATTTCATATACTGACTTTTTAAAAAATGCCCGTTTGTGGAACTATGTAACACAAATTTACATAGTCTGATCTGTTTATCAGTGAAACAACTCACTAACAGTTAGGTGATTTAACAGTAGATCACCTAAAATGGACAAATCTCTGCACAGTTTAAATATAGTGGAGGAAAAGATAAAAACAACTTTATACAAAATGTTAGATTATTGCATTACAATTAGGGGCTTATTTTGAGTAATTCTTATAAAAGTAAATTTATATTAAAAAAAATTATATTGAATTACTGTAAGCGAATATTAGAATAACAAAGAATTTTTAAGATTTTGACAGTAAGCTATCAAGAAAAAGATTAAAGCAAACGTTAAAAAAGAAAAAACACCTGAGAAAAAAATTCCTTTTTTATATTGTAAAACAAGATGTGGTTTCTTACTTAGCATCTTCTTCATCTTCATCCCCACAGAAGAAAAACTCTTCAAACTCCTCTGGATTGCAAGGCTTACATGGAGGGCAAGTCTCGCCGCAGAACCCTACACAGCTGTGGCCACACTTGAACTTCTTTGGGCAAGGGTGGTTGCAAGGTGGTCTATTACACATTTCACCACATTTACGTTTACACTTATAGTGGGGGCAGATGTTTTTGCACGGCTCCTGTAAGAACGGTATTGGTGGTTTATTCAATTTAACTGTACAACTTTACTCTACCTAACTTTATATATATATATATATATATATGTGTGTGTGTGTGTGTGTGCACGCGCGTTATCTGAATCAAGTGATTCACAACTAGTACATTTTACAAGTAATGCATTATTTTTTTTTATACTCTTACAATACAGTGTAATGGCATCTAGAAAGGTGTGAAGCAAGTAGGTGTTTGATGGAATTTTAATTAGCCTAGTTTTTCTATTGGAACAATATTGAACAATATTTTATAAAAAATAAAAATAAAATAAAGAAGGCCTAATAAATAGAGTGAAAACTAATATTCCCTTCAATGCTGCTGTAGTAAAATTTTACTCTGTGTATGTGTGTGTATTTAACACACACATATGTTAAAAGTATAGTGGTACCCTCGTTAACAGTCTTAATTCGTTCTAGATCTAAGACTGTTATCAAAGCAGACTGCTGTGCGAGTCAACGTTTACAATACAGACTTAGGGAAACATTTTAATTTGTTCAAAAATTGAAAACAGGATTTAAACAACAATTTGAAACTTGCACACAAAGACACTTAATGTTTTGTTAAATTTAAAAATAAAAAGTATGTAACACTTTTTATATGTGTAAGAACGCCTAACACTGCATACAAAACCCCAGTGCAAAGTTGGAAATGCCATGACATCACTATCATTCTCCATAGTCAAAACAACCAAAAAGCAAACAATATAACTATTGTCAAATTCATATTATGGTCCTTATGTTTGTGCCAGTATTAAAATGGTTTTTAAAATTATTATAGTAAACTGAATTTCACTTAATATAATATTATAACTGTTTTAATTTTTTTTAACACGCTAACAAATTAAACACACAGTAAAGGAGTACACAACAAAAAATTTAGTATGCCGACATAAAAGAGAATAGGAGTGAGCATTCTGAGAAGAGGTAACTAAGAAATATCATGGAAGTTATTGTCCTACAAAAACCAAACACCCATCAATCAAAGGTTTGTTTTTGTTAACTGAGCATAATTTATTTCTGTAGCATTCTACAATGGGTTATGCAGTGTAGGTTGTTTCTTTTTCAAATAGTGATTTTGTTCGTTTGTTTTATTTTAAAGATTACTTACGATTTTAGGTTATTTTTACGAAAGTATATTGTGGCATCACTACTGTTTACATTAAATTAAAAATTAAATTTCATACACAGATTTACCGGTCATGCATGTTATTATTAATTACATGTACTTACTGCTCATGCGTGTTACAATTTCTGACAGCCATTACTAAATGTTAAGGTTTTTTTCATTTTTTCATTGGTCTGTTCTCGTAATGAAAACATTGTTAAAATGACGTCTGTTACTTATGAACTTCGTAATTTGCCTCTTTTGTGTTAGGTTCATCACCTAACAACAGTGTTAGATAAGATATTGAGAATTTTTTTTAATAAAGATTTTTCTATTGTCTTAATGATAAAAAACATATTACCTACTTTCGTGCGGTAGCAATTTTGAGGTTATCTCCATGTATTAATTTCCATTTTATTTTCGATTTATTTCTATTTTAATCATATTTCCCATGCTTTTCATGCTTGCATATTTTGGATTATTGCTTTTGGGCATGTAATAAAGTGTTTTAGTAAAAAAATTTCAGAAAAATCGATAACAATCTACACTGCATATTTATCATTCAGCCCTTTATCCAAAACAAAACTGTTATGAAGGTCATTTTTCATTCTGTGATTAGACCGTGTATTGTATCACTGTACAATGCTTAGCTGGTGTATCACTGTACAATGCTTTTTACAATGGAAAAAAGTTTATAAACATTGTTAAATTTCAATTATAGATAATTATTTCAAAAATATAATGTCTTACCTGACATGGTGTACATAACTCGCCACATTTCTTTGGACATTTAGAATGGCTGCAGGAGAATGGACATGGCTTATTACATGGTGGACAAACTTGGCGGCACGGCACTGGGCAACTGGCAAAAATAAAATAAAACCAACTTATAACAGCACTGCAGAAAATTAAAAATACCTCTATAAATTTTCAAAATTATAACCTTAATAATGACTTTTTTAGTGTTTTAGATACTGATCTTAAAGAACACCAATAACTTGGAAGTTTTGTAATGACTAACCTATATAAGTCAAAGTTTACCTTTACAAGTCGAATTCCCACACTGTAAACCTCAATAATCTGAAGTTGCAGTCCAGCTTAATGCTACAGGCTGTTTTATGCTCGTCTGGACACAAATACTTATACCATCTGTATAAGTCCACACAGTCCTCTACTCACTGTCAGACTCACCCAGTGGTTTGTTCGTGCCAATGTGCTACTATTATGCAAGTATTCTTTTTTCTGTATAATGTTACATGTAAAAAAAGTGTAAAACTTTGACAGTAGAAAAGGACATTTATTAAGATTATGCCAGTGATAGAAGATGGCCTACTGGAGAATAGTTTAATTTTTTTTTTTATTTAATCATCCTAATCACTTTTTGGGATCCGTATCTTTTTAAAAATTTGAATTACAGAGGTTAATTGAAAAAAATTTAACAAGTTATAGAGATTTATGAGCCATTTTAAATGAAGTTGGCTAAACCTCAATAGCTTACTTCATTCTCATCACCATGATAACTCGAATCTCACTTACCCGAACTCCTTGATAACTTGATTTCTTAAAAATCCCCTTGAGATTCAAGCTACTTAGGTCTTATTGTATTACCACATAAAGTAATTATGTATGTTCTATTCTAATTTCAAACTGAATCACTACGCATTATGAGCAAATCAATTTAGCCATCGACTCAAATGAAATGTTATATAATAATACATTGTGGGTAAACTTTTTCATTTAATAACAAATGTAACTGATGTAGTAACTTAACCGGCACAAGCAATGTAGTAAACATGATTAAGTGTCCACCATTTTGAGTATTTACTGGTTTGAAATCATAGCACCTGGATTTTTGGTTAGGTTCAATATAAATTTTTTGGCTAAAAACTACACGGTAAATATTAACAGAAACATATTTTCAAGTAATAAAACTGTAAATGATTATATTTTAATGAGATCTCGGGCTGGTCTACTAAGTTTGGTTACCATTTCGTCTTTGACAAGTAAAAGACTGAGAACAATAACCCAGTTGATTTTCAGTTTAAAAACAATTTCCTCAATATATACTTACGACGGTTCTCTTACATTACTTTTGAAAACTTAAAATTTACTGAACATATATTAAAGTATGTTTTAACAAGTTAATTACAAAGATATTTATAAGCAACAAATATTATGAAGGCATACACACCTATGGTTACAAATTAGAACATTCCCACATGGTTGGTCGCAAACAGTGTGAATACGTCCTTGCATGCACTGGCCGCAAGTTCCACTGCAATAATGACCACAGTCCAACAATGCCCCGCATGGTTCGCTACAGTACTGCAGCATCTCGTCATTACTTAAGCCTAAAAGAAACGTTCAAGTAATGTTGTTAAACACAAATAATAATAAATCTTTGTAAAATTATTCAGATAATAAAAAGTATGTATATTTTTTAATAAAAAGTATAACATTTCATATTTTAACCCTTTAACCGGTATGATTCAAGGCAATAATGTCAATAGTAATTTGAAACAATAGTTCTCATTTAAAAATTTAATTCAATTTGAAAATTTAAAATACCAATTTATGCAAATTTCAAAACTAATTATGATGTAAATTATAAAAAAGTGAAAGGTCTTAACCTTTTTAAAGGAATTTGAATAGCCATTTTGAATTTTGCTGACATACAATTTCTTAATGACCTAGGAAAATCAGCAAAACAAGTTCTAGGGTTGGTGTCAGTTTACATTTTATGATCCTTGCCGAATAGAAGTTCTAATAAGTCAGCAGGACTTAGTTACTTACCAGCAGATATAGCAGTATCTCTCTTGTTACAAGGCACTGCTGCATTCCTATGGCCACAAGGCAAGTTCAGTTGAATCACTACAGGCTGTACACAGAAAGCAGATGAGCAAATATCTCTGCAGAGCTGTTGACACTTATGTCCACACTCCAAGGTCTTCATACAATTTCCCGAGCAGTATGCAGTTATTGCAGGCAGGTGGCAATGCAGTTTCATTTCATGCTGACATTCAGAAATTGTTTTCTTAACCTAAGACAATCAAAAAAAGTTAAAAGTGTAAATAAACACACAAAGAACTACTAAAATAATAAAGAGTTAAAAAAAACTGAAGTCAGACTTTTCAACTGACCCGACCCGAAAAGTAAAATTCAGGGCCCACAGAGCCCTAGTTTTAATTACTACGTGTAATAGTTATAATTAACCCTCATTACTACCACATTCCTTATTCTCAAACTTGGCAGGCAAACTTTGTGTTTAAAAATGGTAAATCTCAAATTACCATATTGAAGGACATAAACTGGGAATCATTATACAATATACTGAGGATGAGGGATCAACATTAACGGTAAGAGAAAAACAATGGGAGCGACTGTGGCTTGAATTAATAACCTTTAGGCGCACAGTTTAGATGCAGCAGATTCATTAATGCTTTAGCTACATTGACACAGAGCCCTTTACAAATAAATGCAATAATCACTGGTTATTGCATTTATTAGTTAATCCTGTCAGCTGCATAAATGACCAAACCACAAAGGACAGATTACATTTATAAATTTACCATTACTTTTATGGTAGTTATTATGATCAATATGACAGTTTTCGTTCTTTATTATGTTTAAATCATCATTAGATATTTTACCTAAATGCAGTCTTTATACATCAAGATAAAGAGCTTTTTTGTATATCAGTATATTTGAATAAAATTGCTGTGACTGAATACATTTCAGTGAAGTAAGCAAAGAAGTTAAGACTGTAAATATTGATTCAGGGCAGATTAGGAATATAAACAAAATGCAACAGTGCAGCTGCTTTATTGCAATCCAGTAATTTTGTACAAATTATCTGAAAATGTTTCAGAGTCTCTCTTACTAATAATTAATGCAGTATGGTCAAATATAAACAGGCTTATAACTTTTATATTTTGGAACTTTCCTTCATATCAGTAGCGGATAAGTCATCAGTTTATTCCTTAGCCGATTCACAGATTTACAATGTTGCATCATTCCATATTGTTGACTCAATGGTCGATGTGGTTATGACTCCAGTCAGTCTGCTATGTCTCTGAACTTCACACTTCAAAGTCATGGGTTCAAGACTTGCAGTTACTGCTATAAACGTGATCATTTAAGACTTGCAGTTACATCTTAAAACTTTACTGTATAAGAGTTGCAGTTACTACTGAAAACTTTACCACTCAAGATTGCAGTTACTGCTGAAAACTTTACTGTTCAGAACTTGCAATTACTGCTGAGAACTTTACCATTCAGTACTTGGAGTTACTGCTGAAAACTTTACCACTCAAGACTTGCAGTTACTGCTGAAAACTTTACTGTTCAAGACTTGCATTTACTGCTCAGAACTTTACCATTCAAGACTTGAAGTTACTGCTGTAAACATTCCTGTTCAAGACTTGCAGTTACTGCTAAAAACTTTACTGGTCAAGACTTGCAGTTAATGCTGAGAACTTTACCATTGAAGACTTGTAGTTACTGCTGAAAACTTTACTGTTCAAGGCTTGCAGTTACTGCTGAAAACTTTACCCTTTCTGTTACCACCAATACCTTCTCCTCATTAGTCTTACTGGCATAAAAGTATCACAGTGTCTTAATTTTTATACTGCATATTTTATATAGATTGTGTAAAATGCAATAATTACTGGCCATACAATTACAGTTATAATATGGTTTGTAAACATTACAGTTAGTATAGTTGCACTTGCATACTTTTTTAACTCTGCTTGAAAATGTCCAGTGTTCGTTAAAGAAGTGATTTAAATGTTCAATAGCCAAACGTCTGGTTTGTAAACATTATAGTTAGTATAGTTATGGCAGCTTTTAACTGCGTTTACTAATTGCATACTGTATTTTTATGGAAAAAGTTTATATACTATTTTTTAACTCTGCTTGAAAATGTCCAGTGTTCGTTAAAGAAGTGATTTAAATGTTGAAGCAGTAGCCAAATTGGACATTCCTTAGTCTGGTTTAAACAGATTGCTTAAAATTAGAGGAAAACTGTAGAATTCAGTTGTTTCCTAATGCTGAGAAAAATGAAAAGTTGTGTGAGTGATGCATTACCATTACTAATATGGCAGGCTTCTTTTAACTGAATCGTTTACTAATATAGGTTTTTTAAAAAATCATGATTTTATGTTAATTTTTATCCACAATACATGAGTAACATTATTGGTAGACTAGCTTTTATATACTGTATTTTTATGGAAAAAGTTTATATACTATTACATTGTTTTATAATTCTCAGGACATATAATATGTAAAAAAACTTAATTGTATTGAAGAAATTCAACATAAATCTAATGATTTTATTAAAAAAAATATATATGCATATTTATGTTTACTAAAGCTACACTTACCTCTACATTACAAGGAGTGCACTGTTCTTTGCATCGTTTCTTACACTTGTGTCCACAGTCCAGTTTGCGAGTACACATTGCTTCACAAATTACTTTTTTGTTGCACTTTGCCTTTTGTCTATGTCCACATGGTAATGTCTTCAGCACCTCTATCACACAAGGCTCACACTCCTCAAAACATGCACGTTTACATTCGTGCGATTCAGTCGTACAGCCCAAGGGTTTACGAGAACAAGGTTTCGCGCAGAAATACTAAAAAAAAATTGTATTACATTTTTAATTTTTCTGAAAATTATACATACTTACTTACCGCAGTAATTATTGTAGTAATGCATTATCGCAGTAATGCAATTGTAATAGCGGTTTATCGAAGTTATTTTACAGTACAGCATATTACAAAGAAAAAAGTTTATCATATATATGTGAAATTTGCAAATAATGAGTCTGTGGTTGGCAAGTGATTACTACATATAGTTTTTTTAAAACACAACATCCTCTAAATAAATTATACCCCACAAATTCATTAATTTTTTTTATATAATAATAATAACACTGATTCAATGTATTCCTTACAAATGATTGTTTACTTCGTGTGCTGAACATCGTTCCGAGATATGAACTTTTTGACTTCAAACAGCCACTGCGAATACGAATTTTATTTCCAATAATTGGGTGTCCTAATGGACACCATAACTGCGGGTCTACTGTACAATTATTTTTATTTACTATTTAGCATAGAAATTAAAAATCTAAATTTCATTGAGAATATAAATTTTACCCCTGAAGTATAAATTTAAACTACTACAGTATGATTTATACTGTTTTACATATTTTTTTAGTTGACATCTAAAAAAATGGTTTAACGCATTTCTTCCCCAAAATTCTTCCCCAAAGAGTTAAAAAAGTGAATGATGTCAAAAATACAGTAATAATACTGAATAGTTTTAGCTGTACAATGATTATTCAGACATCAAGTAAATGATTATTTCTAGCATAGAAGTAAAGTATAATTTACTGTATTATGACCCCATAATTTAATTCTTTTTTACTACTAATATTGATTATAAATTAATCAAAGATAATTTATACTACATACCTTCAAATGGTCTGGATCATCCAAAACATGACATGTGCGTTCGCATGCATGACCACAGTCTAATCTGTACGGACAAGCCACTGAACATGATGCATTGTTTTTACTGGAGCAAGTGACTATTCCAATATGCCCACATGATTTAAATTTCACTCTAACTTCCTTTGTGCAAATATAGGATCTGAAATAAAACGTTCATTAAAATTTTTTATCAAGGTATATATTTGTTGCCCAATTAATTTTCCCCTAGTTAAATAAAAATCTACGAGGTGCTACCCAAAAGTTTGGGCAATTTTTCCATAAAAATAAAACTGCTTATCATACCACGATCTCCTTCAAAACAGTCCACTTGGATACTTGGAAGTTTGTAAGTGTAGGCATTTGAAGCATGTTCTGCAATTCTGGCTGGATCTCCTCAACTGTGTCACAACAACAGATTTTCAATTTCAACTTTTATTTTCGGGAACAAAAAAAGTTGCATTGGGTGAGGTCAGGTGAATAGGGCAGGTGGGAAATTATTACCATATTCTTGGAAGACAAAAAATTCCTATGACTAGCGATGTGTGTGCAGGTGCATTGGTCATGGTAGAGAACCCAGCTTTTGTTCTCCTACTGCCCTGAACATTTGCTCTCATGTAACCACTTCAAAACTTATCAAAAAACTTCATCAGGGAGAACCAATGTGGAAAATCCTTGTGGATAATACCATTGATGTAAAAAAAAACATGAACCCTAAGTTGCTGCAAACTTATGATTTTTTTTGCGAATGAGTTGTGATGGTGACTTCTACTACAACTGCTGCTTAGTTTCAAGGTCATAACAGCAAACCCATGTCCCATCACTGGTTGTCACCCTGGAAATGTAATTTGGATCATCTCTTGCTACAATTTTCAATTCAGCACAGACATCTACACAATGACCTTTTTAGTCACTACTCAGCACTCTGGTACAAAATTTTGCAGCAATGCGTCTCATGCCCAAATTGTCTCTCAAGATGCATTACACAGATTTGTGTGACATTCCTATGATCGCATAAACATCATGGACTGTTTGTCTACAATTTGCAAAAATAGCCTCTCGCACTTTCGTGTTGTTTTCCAATGATGTTCTTGTCAATGGTCATCCTGAACGCTCATCGTTTTCAGTAGACTTCTTCCATTTTTGAAGCATTTGCACCAGAAAAATGTTTACTTTGACTCATAGCATTGTCACCAAATGCTTCAACAAGTATGCAGTTTGTGCAGCAATTGGTTTTGACAGCAATTTTTTTAAAATTTTGAAACAAAATTTGACATACGTTCTTTGTTCGTCATTTACACTAATTTATAAAATAGCTGCATGCAGCCTCTCACCGTCACAGCTGTTGGCACAATAATTCACGAAGCGCACTGTTGGCCCATTCTAGCGGCAGTAGGTCATATTGCAAATGGTTCGCTTATGCAATTTGAATTCCTAAAACTTCTGGGTAGCACTTCATGCTTTAGTTGAATGGTTAAACATGACTTAATATTTTAAGCAATAACCCTGTCTCATAATGCATACAAATAGAATTAAATTTTCTCTCAGTGGCTATATACTTACTCTACTTTGATGCTGCAAGGAATAATAACCTCATGGTTGCAACTAAGTACTCGTAACATTGGCTTAGGGCATCCGCCACAAACTTCAAAACATCTCTTGTTGCAAGGGTGACCTTCATTGCATAACCTTCAACATAAAAATAAAAACATAAATAAATAAAAAAATAAATAAATAAATAAATAAATAAATAAATATATATATATATATATATATATATATATATATATATATATATATATTCCACCATCTGGAAAAATTAATTATTTTTTTTGTAATAAATATTTTGAGGTAACATTTTCTAATATTTCAACAAGGAGTTCTTTAAGATGAAAATACCTGATACACAGGATACTGAGAAAACTAGTTGTACTCATACATGACTAAATATTTTTTTTTTTAGTTCATACTATTAAATCTACAGTTATTGCATTTATATTTTCTTAGAATATCTTCTTATTGCACAATCATTCGCAACTCATAAATCTTTAAATGCTTAAGTAACTTAAGCATTGTATTTATTACTGCGTTTTCTTTATACACATTAACATTTTCCAAATTCTTAACACTTCTGTTAAGTGTTTACGACGACACTTAACAGTTACTGTCATGCCTTGTGATAGTTTAAATAAAGCAATTAATACCTCAAACTGGGTTTTAATTCAGGTTTTCCTCAGTAAAAATATGTTATAATATTTTAATAAAGCTTCTAAATAATATGCAACCCTTAAATGTTAAATTATGTAAAAATTCAACAAAGCTAACTCTAATATTTAACGACAAAGTTTTCCTCGTAATGGTTATAACAAATAACGTGTGTAATGGTATAGAGTTTACTTTGCAACTGAATTTTTCTGTTCCATCATTTCAATTTTCGCAATACGTTTTTACCTTTTCTTGTTACTGGCTGTAAATTTCATTTTCTTAAAAAAGCTGCAAACATTTCTCAAGAAACCATGCTCGGCTTAATATCAACATTTCAAAACTAAATGATTACATTTTTGCATTTCACTCTGGTACAATCACAGATCGCCATCTTACACATGAAACACGTCAGTCGTAGTTTATCCATTACTATTGCGCTAATATTCACATACATGTGAAAACAAGTTATTAAGTCTGTCTATGCTAATTCAATTTTCTTTTTTCCTCAAATATGTTGCAACTGTTCATATAAATTCAATTTCTCTGTTGTTGCCATGTTGAATTTTGTTGAGAAAATAAAAATTTATGAAGTCTCAGCTCTCTGACTACCACATTTGGGTTACCTGCATTTGCCCTAGTATTTGTTTCTTTTTCCGTAAACAGAACACCCCTTGTAGTTCGCTAATGAACTGATTTTTTTTTAGTACAGTAAAGCCTCTGTTAACGGACATTTGGATTATCGGAAATAAAATACATATTCACAGCGGCTGTTCGTAAGTCTAAAATTTCATAACTAGAAAAGCACAATATTTTCATCGTACAAATTTCAAACAATGCATTTATAAGAAACACTGAATAACGTTTTTTAATAATAACATTGAATAATGTGTTTACATTATTTAAATAAAATTATATAATGAAATTACTTTTTGAGAGAAAAAAAAGGGAAAAAATCCTAGTTACAGACTTTGACATTTGGTAATAATTTTACTAGTTAGGTTAATGGCTTTTGGAATTGGTAAAGGACAGAATGTGATTTCCGAGTGTTAGCAGATATACTGACTAGGAAACAAGGAAAGTTGTTTAAAGAGTAAATGAAGATAAAACAAAGTAAGTGATAATAGAAAGAAGATTGACACAAAGGTTTATACACATTAATAAAATTGATTTTCAAAAATTCAATGGATTCAATGGATTTTCAAAAATTCATATGGAGTAAAAAAGAGAAAAATTAAACAACTAAAAGCTATTGGTCACTGAAAAAGCTAATGACTTACGTGTTTCTATAAAAAAAAGTTAAAAGAATACATAGCAAAAAATACATCCAGTATAAATATGGTTTTGAAACTTTAATGATTAGTAAAGGAAAAAAGTTGTTTTAAAAAACAAAGTTTTGATGAAGACAATGTGGCCAATACTAGAAAGTAAATAATAATGGGAAGGAAAAAATAGGAGCTGAGAAAACATTATTTTCATCCTGATATTGTGACTTTAATATAAAAATACAATGACATATGTAGGACAAGTCGTTGCAAAAAAGAAGACTCATTACTGAAGAATGTGTATATCTAACCAGTGAAAATACAACTATTTGGTAGGTTAGGAATCAGCCTAAGCTGATTTAGATTGGCTAACCAAAAAGTATAAGGATTGTTTGCAGGCCAAAAATCAACTTGGTTTTAGATGGCTATGAAATTAACATACATTAGATACCCATTGTAATGACTAGCTTGCATAAGCAACTTTCACTGTTTCTACCCGACAAATTCAAACAAGGCAATTTGTTCACCATTTGACAGTAATGAACAACTCTTTTGATAATGATATATGTTTTTTGCTTCAGATCTGTTTTTATGAAACAGATTGACATTTTATAAAATCGGAACACAAGAAAAAGTTGAAAAACAAACTTTACTTCCACGTAAAAAATTAATCTAACCTAAATAAAAACAGATAATAGGCTTGTCAAATTTGTTGTTTTTAAAGTAAACAATATATTTCAAAATAAAAAGTTGCTCTTGATCGTCAAAACCTATCAATATAACAACAAATCATTACAAATTACCTTAAAACAGAAAAGAAAGTTATTTTTGTTAACATAACTCCAAGCTATAGGAAAAAAAATATTAACATTAAAGAAAATTAGAGAAGCAGTTTTAGAAAAAATACAGAAGTAATAGGATAGGGATACAATTAGTAGATGGATTTACCAAAAAATATGGATAGAAAGGTGGGTGTTGATACCTACTTGAGTACAAGATTAAAGATATAGTAAGTAATCTTCTGTGATCACTATAAAATGGAAGAGAATGACATTCTTTGTGTACATATGATGGTCTATGCTCTTTGTTGAGGACTCGGTTGTTGATATGATTAAAGCACTGGTCAGTTTGCTGCGTCTCTGAACTACACACCTTAAGGTTCTTAGTTGTAGCCGCAGTTATTCCTGTTCCTTTTCCCTTACCATTAAAGCTAATCCCTTATTAGTCTAACTGGCATAAAGTATGGATGTTAAAAAAAGAAAAAATACTTTGTTTGCACAACATGGGATAGGCGAAAGTAAGAGACGAACACATAGTTAGCAGCGAAGTACTTAATGGAACTAATACACAAATCTAAAGAAAACTATTGTTTCATAAAAGAATTTATTGCACTATAAAAGGGAAAGAAAATTAGAGCAAACAGAATGGAGGATAACAGGTGGTAGTCAGCAAGAAAAGAAGTGAGCAAGATAATTGGAGTAACTTATATGCTTCATAAGGCACAACAGGTGGCCACGAAAAAAAGACCGAAGTTTAGTAAATAGGTGGTTAGATGTTTTGCATGAGGCTGGTAGGATTGGCCATTTGCTACAACTGCATGGTTTAACTGCATTATCTATTCCTAAGGGAAGGAACATAATATTCGTATTAAGTATTCTTGTAACTAAAAATAATCTTTATCTTACTTGGTACAAGGTTCATTGCACTTATTTAATGCATGGTCGCTGTTTGTCACATGACACAAGCTTTTGCACACATGTCCACACGGCAATTGTTTTAAACAAAGGTTGTTACAGCCACCTTCAATGACCTGTTCAAAGTCCTTGTCGCATGTGATCTGAGTCAGTTGTTTTGGATGTATTTCACAGCGTAAAACCAATGCTGGACCTGTTGGGCAAATCCAAACACTTTTCTCATAACAATTATAAACCAACTTTTGATTAAACATAGGGTAATTATGTGTATTTTAAAAGTATAAAAGTGTATTTTCCTTAAAAGTATAAAAGGAAAATAGAGTAGAATACAGAAGCAAAATATTCATAGAAAAACTCCAAGCAATCACTAATTTTGAAATTCACAACTTTTTTTAAAAAAATACATATTTTAACCAATTAAATCAATTATATCATTTATATATATATATATATATATATATATATATATATATATATATATATATATATATGCGAAAAGCACATTGAGGCCTCCATAAATGTAAGTTTGTTTTTTTCCGGCGAAAAACTGTTAAGGTTATCATCGCCGACCTAAATGTAAGTGTGAGTGTAAAGTATTAAAGTTGTAAGTGTAAGTATTTGTTAGACTCAAGTACCACGAAGGACGCCTAAATCTTCTCAATAGGTGCAGCTAGTCTGCACTCCTCTGCGGGGCATTTTTATAAATACCATAATAGCACAAAAATAAACCTTCAATCTTAAACAATAAGCAAAAAGCCAGAAGTACTTTCATAAACCTCATTTAAATAAATTCTCAGGGGATCGGTGAATGAGGAGGCTAAGACAACAATCAGTCTCTTGCGTACCTGAACTGTACACCTCAAGGTCACAGGTCTGAGATTTGTTGTTACTTTCCATTAACTCTTATACCCCTTGTTGTCATTAATCGAAACATTAAAATATACCACAAAACATTTTGGGATTTTTGTAATGTCCTCTTAAATACTTCTGGCTGATTATGCATGAATTTATACAAAACCATAAATAAGACTATGTGTATATGTATGTAAGACTATATGTATGTATATGTGTGTGTGTGTATATATATATATATATATATATATATATATATATATATATATATACACACACACACACATGTGTGTGTGTGTATCTCAATGTATTTGCACTAAACAGTCCCCAACTGCATTTATTGTATGAACTTAACATGTAAATTCATAACTTATTAACTAAATACTCGGAAAATATTCCTCAGCATTTATTCTAATAACTTGTTTTCATCTTTTTAAATCAATTGTATTTCAGATTTTCATTTCTTTTAATTATGAAATATTTAAATTTTGTTTTTTTTTTTGTAATTTGTGTTTTAGCAGTCGTGTTTTTTATTTTTTTAAAGTAATTTCTTTTATTTAGTCATTTTTACTATTTAGTGACTAAACCACTAAAAAATACCCTTTTTAGCCATTTTGCCATTTCTTGCGATTTTAAAAAAAGAACAAAACTGTAAAGTAGACACTGTGAAGTCCTGGCACTGATGTGTTCCCTCTTATGGTCCTGTCCCCATACATGGCATACGCTGACTGGAATTAGTATGTATAGGATTGTAAAATTTGTATTTCAATTTCAATCAAGAAGCCTGTTTGTGACTTTTAATTTTCAAATTATTTAATTTTTTCGCATCAACGATTGAACGTTGTTCGCTATTTACTTTCATTTGAAAAGCCGGTGTCGTCCCCAAGCCTGACCTTTAGACAAATCATATCGCAAGATCATCTACCAGTCCTTCTGATTTTCGTAACATTGATTTTTATGTTCAGGGTGTCATTTTTTCCAGCTCAATGCCCTGAATCACCTGAAACTTGAGTGGTAATTCTAGGCCTACTGGTTCTAAAGTGAGTGTTTTTCTACTGCTTTCTGTGGTTGAATCTGAATGATTCCTACTGTATAGTCTCTAGTAATTATGTTTTACACTTGTACATCAGTTATTTAAGAATGTATGAGTACATTAGTTATTTCAGAATTTATAATTTCATCATAGCAACTTATTTATCCTATATGAAATTAGTTACCAGTTCATTCTTTCAATTTCACCCCGATTTTACCCCATTTGGGTGGTTTGGGTGAACGTTACAGAGCCTATAACACTCCTGGTGAAGTGAGCAATCCAACGAGCTAAGGTAAATAAAAATCGGATGAGCTGTTAAGAAGTTAAGATGGAACATACATACTTACCCAAGTACTGAAAACATAACACTCCTTTTTTGACAGTCGAGTAACAATATTGCCTATACAATATTTTATTTTGATTTATTTCATCATGGACACTTCTTAAAAATAATATTAAAATATATTTTTCATGCCATATGACAAAATTGTTCTTTTAAAATATATTTTATAGTGTACCTCAAACCATTATTAATAGTTTTCTATAAATATCCTAAAAATATGATTTTAAAACAATCAAATTTTTGAAATATTTTTTTATAGATTACAAATTTTCCTCATAGTAAATAAAACATAACTTTACATTTATTTTCTGCGTATGTCTGAACATAGAATTAGAGATGAAAAACAATGCCATTTACAATTCATATTAATTTACTTCATTTTCAATAGAATGAAAAAACTTTTCTTTATTCTAAGTATAATGTGACAATAAAATTAAAGCTCTCACCATAGGCTTCCTGGTCTATCAGTGACTGCTTTATCTTGGGCCATATCAGAGAAGAACCAACCAAATTATCCATATTGCCTACTATGTACAATCCATCCCTTGCACGTGACAGTGCTACACACACTCTATTCTCAATCTTCAAGAAACCAATCTTGGCATCTTTATTGCTACGCACCAGCGACAGAAGAATTATTTTGTTTTCTTCCCCTTGGAAATTGTCAACAACAGTAATACGCAGACCAGGCGCTAAACCGTATTTACCCCATTCCTATAAACAAAATTTAAGTTTTTAATGGAACAATGTAAACATTAATTTTTATTAACTGCATATTATTATGCAGTTACTATTCAAGGCAAATACCTCTAAAATCTAATTTATTTTATAGTCTATGAGCCATGAGGTGAACTTGGATTTGTTCCCCATATAGCTGTTGTGCACGGTATTCAAGCCATATAAGGTGTTTAAATGCCGAACTACTAGTAAGTACTTTACTAAATTGTAGTAAATAGGTTTGCGTCACAGTTTAAGTTAGAAAAATTATTTTATTTTGATTTCCAGCTGATCTTATAAAATCCATAAATTGATTTCCAATTTTTTGGTAATTTTTAATTAAACGGCTTCCACAGTAATTTTTCCCATTAGCTTATATACTACCATTTGTTTTAATGTTTTAGGCCTATTAAAATTTTTAGTGTGATACTTTCATTGTTAAAAAAAGTATAACAATTCAGTAGAATACTTTTTTATGCATTCATATTAGCCATTGTGTTGAACAAATGTTAAGGTAATCAGACTGCACACAGGTATGTTTTCCCTCTGCAGATTAATACGTATTTTGCAATATACCATCACTGTAATAATTTTTTCTGGTATAAAGTAATAAATGTGTTAAAATATTTTTCCTCTTTGTACAGACATCAGTCTAACCAGGCGAAAAAATAGAGAAAAACTGTATATCGCCAACAACTAAAAGAAGCACAAGTTTCTGAGAAAGCCTCCTTATATGTGCGCTCTATCAATCCAATTAAATTGGCTTGGGCCAAAATCAAATATTTATTTAAATCACACACAACAGGAGATATGTCATTAAAATGTATTAAGGGCTCAGTTAAACAATATTTAAAATTATGTCCACTGAAAATCTAATCTTCAATCCTGTTGAGGACAGGAACAGACTCCTCGGGCTTAGCACATTGCTCATTTAATAAGAACTCATTCAATACTTAGGCAAGGATTCACATTCACTCTCGTGGTTCATGGATTATACGAGGGCTATCCAGAAAGTCGGTTACGTTTTGCTCTGTAGATGCTAGGGGAGGGGATATCGTGGCCATGTTGGTGTTAGAGCGTTCGTCTGTTCAGTGGCTATCCAGCCGTGCTAATGAAAGTTTATCGTTGCTGCTCGTTCCTGTACAATACTAGTTTGAAATGTGCGCTGCTATTGAAAATCCAGCGACCTGTAAAGTGCAGTCGATGATGCGGTTTTTGTTGACTAAGAACAATAAACCAATTGAGATTTATTTAGAACATGGCACGACAATAAACTCTGAAAGGTATTGTGAAACCTTGGAAAATTTAAGATCAATTCAAAACAAGTGCAGAGGAAAGTTGAGTTAAAAAATTCTGTTTCTCGAACTCGAGACAGTCCGGATCTTGCTTCCAGCGATTATCACCTATTTCCTGCAATGAAGACCTGGCTTTTTTTGATGATTTGCATTTTGATGATGCGGAATTGCAGGAGGGCATGACAACCTGGTTGAAGTCTCAGGCGGCAGAATTCTACGACACTGGAATTTCAAAACTGGTTCACCCCTATGATAAATGTCTACATTTATATGGCGACTATGTAGAAAAATAGTATTTTAGTACCACTTTCAAATGTATATAATAAACATTTTTTCTTGTACTTCGTTTTTTTTATACTAAAATGTTACCGACTTTCTGGATAGCCCTTATAATAATGGAAAATGGTGTATAATTTTGTATTTGTAAGTTATCATACAGATTATTTTTTATTAAAATTAAATACTTTAGTTTTACACTCAGATAATATACCTAAATAGGATTTACAAAAAAAAAAACTTCAATATATATTTCTAACTATAAAATAGGTTTTTTCTTAATAATATTTGAAGCTTTGCTGACAAAATTAGCCAGTATGACATTAAGCAGCAGAACCGATTGCTTCAATATGATAACAGATTACCAAATTTGAGGGGTAAGTCATGAGATTAACCCTAGATTTATACGCATTTGTCTCTTAGGCAACGCACATTCCCAAGAATGCATTGTTTGTTATAGTAAACTGACATAGAGAGGTCTAACTCCCGTTCTATTCCAGAGTCATATCAGTACAGTAGAATCTTAGTTAACGCAATTATCGAAAATTCATTTTATAAAATAAATTTGATAAACTGCTATTATAACTGCATTGCTCCCTTACAAAATTCTGGGAATGAAGAAGACACACAGAGAGGATTTAATAACTAAATACAAGATTGTTGTTGGTAGTTTTGTTTGTCTGCCATATTTTCAGTAGTTTAGAAAAAAATTCACATCCTTACAATAGCCAGCTTAGTGACTATATGTGAGATTTAACAACATAAAAACTGATTTATGTATGTGAACAACAAAGATTATTTGTCATCCAGGCCCTAATCAACAGTATAAAACTGTGATTGAAATAATATTCTTGCAACATAGAATATTAGACCTAATATTCATTGCAAACATAACCATATGTTTTAACAAGCACTGAGAAATGCACGCTGACAGATTTCAGTGTTACGTACCCATTCTCATAAGCTGCATGTTTTGTTTGGAAATTTTGCAACTGCACACTAAATTGTAATAAATTTTAACAATTTTATTACCTAAATATTAAAGTAAGATTTCTTCATAAATAAATTATTCTGCCCCTTTGTCCTTACTGAACTGGCAGTACAAAATTATAAATAATTGATGTAATGTAATAAATACCCTTGGTTAATTGCACTTGTACAAAAAGTTAATGACAACTCTTAACTCTGTTCTTAAAGAAATCCACAGACAAGCAAAAACAAGTCTAAACCATCAACACTATGCACCCTCACTATGTTTATTCCACTCTCAAACAGGCCCATATTTAAATATGAAATAGACATTTGAGTATATTATATAATGTTAAGTTTATATTTACTTGATAAGTGTCATGCTAAATGTAATATGTACAGTACAATACTCTATTTACACGCAGTATTATTACATATTTATAAACTGTGTTATTTATAATCTCAAAGCTATTCCTTACGTTTATTTACTGAAATGACAAGCAGATTTACCAATGAAATTATTTACAGTACTGGAATTTGTTACTCCGCAAAATATGGGGTCAACTATAAAGTAGATTAAGTGTAATGTGTACAGTTAAAACAATATGTGTATATATATATATATATATATATATATATATATATATATATATATATATTTATATATAGTGTAAAATATTATATCCTCCGCCAACCACGGATTCACCAACCTTTTAGTGGATCTAACCCCCCCCCCTGTTAGCAAGGGATTACTGTAATTTATATGTACTTTGATAAAAATTATAATATCACAACAACATCGGCAACTTTTTTTACCTGAGTTAGACATGTCTACACACATTTATGTGAAGATAGTGGATTTAATCCCCCCCTTGTTAGCAAGGGATTACTGTAATTTATATTTATATGTACTTTGATAAAAATTATAATATCACCACAACATCGGCAACTTTTTTTACCTTAGTTAGACATGTCTACAAACATTTATGTGAAGATCCCTAAATATAAACAACTCTCATTTTTTCTGCATTCTACCCTTTGTTTGCCATGTTTCTCAAAAATACTTCAATTACCAAAAATTCTCTGTGTACGAAAAGAGGTTACCTCCCAAAATTTGATAATCAAGGGACTACTGTATTTATACTGTTTAAATCTGAAACATGTGGTTTTGAAATTATATTGTTTTATTTTTGTGCAGTAGTCCAAGAGACAAAAGCCTATGAACAGTGTCAGTGAAAAGTATGAATGTAGGGTTAATGAAAGTAGATCGATAAGCAGTTTAAGCAGATTGTTCACAAATGTGTGTTGTGTGTGTGTGTGTGTGTGTGTGTGTGTGTGTGTGTGTATGCAGTAGTCTAAGAGACAAAAGCTTATGAACAGTGTCAGTGAAAAGTATGAATGTAGGGTTAATGAAAGTAGATCGATAAGCAGTTTAAGCAGATTGTTCACAAATTTGTGTGTGTGTGTGTGTTGTTCAGTTAGTCTAAATAAAAATTCCCCCTCCTAAATACTGCAGTCATGCGATGACATTCAGAATCAGATATAATAACTATGAACACATAGTTATATAACACATATAATAACATGGACACAATAATCAAAAAGTTGTTAAAAGACAGTAATCCTCTAACCTTCTAACTGCTGGTTGCATTACTTTACACAGCTACAGGTTTTTATTGCATCATGCAAACACTTTTTAAAATTAGTTCTAAAATACTACAAACGGTTGAAATAATCAGATATTATACATAGTTTTGTTCAGAAAGAACTACAGAATAGTGTAATATAATATACAGAAACTTACTACTTGTTGTCAACTTGATAATTAGAAAAAAAACATCAGGGAAAACTGAAAACACTTTTTTGACTTCAAGACACTATAGAAATTGAAGAATAAAAATTTCAAAATATACAAATTTAGCACAATTAAGTTCTAAACAACAAAATATAATAAATTATATTAAGGTAATTTCTTGAATAAATCTATAAAAAAATCAGCAATTGCCACTATATTAAACAAAACTTAAAACTTTGAATAAACATCTCCTGGTCTGCAGAAAATTAGATGAAGAGAGAAGCAGAGAAGAGGAGACCTCCCTGGCCTCTACTGGGAAGCAAGATCAAAGATGGCGTGAGCCAGCGGAAGCCATTGGAAAACAACAACAACAACTTTGAATAAACCATGGATAGGTGGTATAATTATTTCAAACTTACTGTTCCTTCTACATTAATTGTGTCGTTAGAATGGGTCAAAAATATTTTGAAAAAAAATTACATTGTTGCTGAAATTTTTTATGCAATAATTCACAATTACACAAAAATAAAATAACTCAAACAATAATGACATCAACAAACTACAACACAGCAACCGAGGTTATTCAACAACAAGCAAATGGCTGATTGATATAGCTGTTTTTCAATGTACAGAAATCCCATACTATGCAATGTGTTCAGCAAATGTACTTCTAATGCTATCAAAAATATTGCTTCACATTGGTAGTTTTGAAGCTGATACATCAATTTTTCTGAACTATCACGCTCTGCGATGTTACTACTACAGAATGATCAGACTGCATTGCAGAATGCGACATTTAGCACTTGGATGGTTAACTTTTAAAAGTTAATTAATTGCAAACTGGTAAATATAAATCATTTTTAACATTCGGTAATACTTAACTTAGTTATTCATTACTTTTTTGTATGTAAAAATTTGTTTTACGATGTGAATCGTTTTTAACATTCATTAATACTTAATTATTCATTACATTTTTTGTATGAAGAAATTTCTTTTACGAAGTATATACAGTAATATAACAGAATTATTGCCAGCTGCTTCAAAACATAAATAACTAAGTGTTTTAAATGTATGAATCAGTTTGTGCAGGCAACTCCAAGAATTGATGGTATCAATGCCTTGACGACAAGCTGTAGGCTACAGACCAAAAGTTCTGAGAATATAGATAAACTAGTGATTGTGTGGCTGAGAAGTTTCATTCAAGCCTAACAAGCACTACAGCCTATGTTTAGGATTTCTTTATAAACCTCAGACGTTTATGAAAGGACATTACAGACCATGCAAAGTTAAAATGTCAAATGTTTGGTTTGTTATTTTGCAGTTAGTTTGAAGCTTGTGTACTAAGTTAAAAGGGGAAATTATGAATGTCAAACAAACAAATTTACTTTAAAACAACTTCAAAAATAAAATAATCACTAAACTGCTGATTTATAACAGCTATTCTTTTGTTAACTTGTCAGTGCTAACACACTCTTTCCTCAGTCTTCAAGAAGCCAATATTGGCACCTTTAATGTTGCATGCCAGCGGCAGGAGAATTAACTTATTTTCTTTCCTTTGGAAATTACTGACAAGAGTTACAAGCAGATGGATGTATAAATTTTTATTGTATAAAATTCCCACTGATTATACAAACAAAGTATGCAGGCAGCAATATTATTCATTATTGCAACAACATAGTCATCGGACCACATATTTAAATAATTAGGATTATTACCTAATTTTCCGTCTAGTGGTCTATTTCCTCACCTCTTAAAGGCTACCGTGGTTTCGAAACCCTATTGTTTCATTTTCAGGCTGTAATACAAAATGTCAAATCCCTCTTTCTAGGTTTTCATAAAGTTAAACAAAACATTGAAAACACACATCACAAAACACAATTAAAATATACAATCAAGACTCCGGAATGTAACGACATATGAGTTGCTCGTATCGTTTAGCCAAACCATATTTTATCATGTGTATTTTATTTGTGTAATTGTTTGGTGTTTGTGACGCGTGTTTTCAATGTTTTGTTTAACTTCATGACAACCTCGACAAAGAAATTTGACATTTTGTATTACGGCCTGAAGATGAAATAGTAAGGTTTCGAAACCGCAGTAGCCTTTACAAGGTGAGTAAATAGACCACTAGACAGAAAAATAAGTCATAATCCTAAATATTATTCAGTACAATCATATTTTATGAAAAGAAAATATTAATATTTGGAAAGTGTGGTTCACCTGTCATTGATAAGTAACCAGAAAAATGTATATTCTTATCATATTCTTTAATCACACATTTACATACGTATAGTATGACAAAGTTAACTTCAAACAATATTAAGGTGTGCAGAGGACAAATTTCAGGAGTGGGGCAGCAGACAAATGATATGTGATATGACAACAAAGAAGAATGCATGTTTAGGTGAAGGCCCATACGCCTGAATTCTGAATCACTCTTGAGTTAACAAAACAGTACAGTAGGTTCTGATTAAGATATGGTGATATTGTTATTAACCAGTTTGTGTAAAATGCCTCAACCCAGATTAACTCATAAACTAGGTGAGGGAGTAGTAGAAGTTACAGTAAATACATTACATCTTGTTATTAATATCTTTAAGGTAATTATAGTAGAAACTTCGTAAGCGCCAAAAAGTGAGGTAAAACTGAAGTTTCACACTTATATACAATTACTATTAAGTTCGGTAAAAAAAAAAACAGTTACAGAATCTAACAAACTTGGGCAAAATATGACTTTCTCACCTGGAAAAACTCGATAAAAAAAGTAAATAAACTATTAATAATTTTCAGGAAAGTGACTGCAAAACACAGGCCAATCATTTTACTTAAAATACAACAAATGTCTTTGTTTACAATAAATACTGACAGGAATGTAGAAATATAAAAATACAACATTCAAAACTTGATTTTAATTTTACAACTGAAATTTTACACAAAATTCTAAGGGATATTGGTTTCCACTGGAGAAAACTGACGATAACAGACGGATTTTTGTTGAAATTGAAAACATCATATTTAAGAGATTTATTATTGTAACATAGCCACCGGACCACATATTCGAATGATTAGGATTATGACCTATTATTCCTGTCAGTGGTCTATCCACTCATCTCATAAAGGCTACCACGGTTTCGAAACTCTATTGTTTCATCTTCAGGCCGTTATACAAAATGTTAAATCCCTCTGTCGAGGTCATCACAAAGTCAAACAAAACATTAAAACATACATCACAAACACTGAACACATTTACACGTTTAAAATATTCATCATGAAATTCGGCTTTGCCAAGCTACACACGCGACTCGTACGTCATTACATTGCAGGCTGCGAGGTCTCCATTATTAGTAGCGCGCCCATCATTGGTATCAGTTACGGTGCATCTGTTGGTTTTTGTTATTTACTCAAATCACTTATCCTTAGAGCCATGTCATATATTAAATTTGATTTAAATGAAAGTTTTTCATTGAGGATGTTGTGGGGGTCTGATTAACATTTTGTATAACGGCCTGAAGATGAAACGATAGTTTCGAAACCGCGGTAGCCTTTATGACATGAGTGGATAGACCACTGACGGGAAGAATAGGTCATAATCCTAATCATTTAAGAGATTTAAAAAAAAAACAACACTCTTCAAACTCCAAGGATGACCATACTTTTTTCAGACGAAACATTATGTTCACACTACCATGTTAAAAAGTCCTGTATGGTCTGACAGCTCAACAAGTGGATTAAAAAAATTTTTTATTCCAATAACAATGAATATATGTAATTTTTAAAATTAAATATCAATATAAAAGTAATTTTAAATATAATTATAACTGTATACATTAGGTTAAGGGAATTTTAATTGTACATCTAATTATGGTGACTACAAAAAATCATATCACAGTGCAAATCTTAAATGTTGTGCTCTTGTGTAATAACCAAATACTGCCTTCTCCCCTAAATGACCCTCCTTTTCCCAACCAGCACTAGAGTTGCCTGAAGTTAAGTTGTTGTACTATAATTTTCTTTTTTTTAAGGAAATTACTTATAGTAGAGGTTTTAAAAAGGCAAGTTCTAAACTTTTAAATAAAGGCTCTCGCCAAAATTTTTCTGCACACTGTCCTAAACATGTAAACAAACTATTTTTTTATAATATTTAACAATAATAATCTGGGCCGATTTTGTCACATTATTTCCCCAGTATTAAGATGGTTCAATTATCTGGCAAATCTATATATTCAGTACTACCATCCAAACACAACATTAAATGCATTTTTTCTCAGTTACCAATTACTTTGTTATTCTCATTCAGTGATTGTGTTTTACTAACATCATAGGTAGTTTGTTTATCTGTATATTATTCTTTTCTGATTGGTTTATAATATAACCTTACCATTAACACTTAAACACAATCACAAACAACGCTCTCAGAAAATATAGCAAAATCAATACTTTATTGTTTACTGATTTCTTCATACGATCTTATTCTCGTTAAGGTTAAAAATAATTTTTGAAGTCTACTGAAAAACCCATTTCTAACAATTTGATTAAAAAAATTAGATATGGAACGTCACACACAAGTTAGCAGCTTCCTCACCATTTGGAATTTTCAGATTTAAGTTTATGAAGATTTCAACTACAAGAAATCTAAATATCTATAAACAATAACATGACATTTGATCAAGTCTTTCAACTTGGCAGCAATATTATCTATGGGCATGCAATATTATCTATAGGTAAATATAGATAATATATTTATAATAATAAAAGATGTTAATAACCTACTTTCATGTGTACGTTAAATGTGCATTATTTAACTCTTACATTTTTAATTTCAAACATTTGGCCAATGTAAGGTGTCAGGATTGTTATCTCTTCTGCTTTATAACCTTGCAGGATCAGATGTCTTGCAAGGGCAACCATAAACTTTGACTCAAATATATTTTTTTTCGTTTTCAATTCTTCTATCTGTAACATACACAGCACACACAAGAAATTAACATATTTAAAATCTGCATTTAATAGAACTATAATTTAACATTTTCACTGGCACCAAAAATATTTTTTTTTTGTGATAACTCAAATTACCTTTAAATCTACAACACTTTATTATTTGTATAAAGAAAAAATCAACTAAAAAAATTTTTATATATATAAATTGTTTATACAGTTTAACAATATATATATAAATTGGCTATACAGTTAACAGTTTTTGGGATACTTCAAGTTCAAACTTTTAAACCACTACTACTTCAAAAATACCACAAAAATTAAAGTTTTTGATTCTCAGAAAAAATTAGTACAGCAATATTTCAGAATTTTACCTCCTTCAATCTGAAATTTTAATATGTTCTTTTACGTAACTCATAATTTACACAAAAATCAAAAATGAGTTGTAAGCATATTTTACTATTCGAAATTATAACGTTTTTGTGAATTGAAATTGATAATTATAATTAAACTAGCTGTTACCTGTTGCGGCTTTTCCTGCAATTATAATGTAGGCAATAAAATTTATATTTTTTCAAAATCAGAATAGGTCATCTCATTTTAATATATTTCTATTTACAATATTATACGATTTATGGTTTTCAGCCAAGAAATATACATTTTTGCTACTCGATACTCTAAAACAGGGTCCTGTCATATTTTAATAAAATACAGTATTATTAAAAAGTCACTATTATTCAATTAAACTGCAATAGTATTGTGTTTATCTCAGGTACCTAAACCGTGTTCATACCAAATTTAATCTCAATTGGTCCAGTAGTTAAAGTGAGATTGAATAACACACAAATAAACAAAAACAAACTTTCAGAAATATAATATGATTACCTGTTACCCGTCACGCTTTTCCCGTAATCGTAATATACATTAAAGATCATGCATGACCGTGTTAGGACCAACAACCGTGTCAGTTAGGTTATGATGAATTTCTTTTTTAAAATATAGATTTTTTAACGCACCACCGTTTTAGTTAAGTTATGGAGTACTCTTTCAAAAAAATTAAGGCTTTTTTCCTGCATCACCGTATTAGACCCAACAACCATGTCAGTTAGGTTCTGGAGTACTCTTTTTTAAAAAATAAATAAAGGTTTTTTTAATGCATCACCGCGCTAGGCCTAACAACCATGTTAGTTAACATTCCAACCATGTTAGTTTATATTCTTTAAAAAAAATATAAAGATTTTTCACGCATCACCATGTTAGGCCTAACAAACGTGTCAGTTAAGGTTTGGAGTACTCTTTAAAAAAAATAACAGTTTTTTTCACGCATCACCATGTTAGACTTAACAACCGTGTCAGTTAAGGTTGGAGTACTCTTTAAAAAAAATATCGGTTTTTTCACACATCGCCATGATAGGTCCAACAACCATGTCAGTTAGGATATGTGGTATTCTTTAAAAAAATATAAACTTTTTTTACACACCACCGTATCAGTTAGGATGTGTAGCCTATTATCCTTAAAAAAAATATAAAGGTTTTTTCACGCATCACCGTGTTAGGCCTAACAACCGTGTCAGTTAAGATATGTAGAATTCTTCAAAAAAAATATGAAGGTTTTTTCACACATTATCGTGATAGGCCCAACAACCGTGTCAGGATATGTAGTATTCTTTAAAAAAATATAAAGGTTTTTTCACACATCACTGTGTTAGGCCTAACAACCGTGTTAGTTAAGTTATGGAGTACTCTTTCAAAAAATATAACGGTTTTTTTCATGCATCACCGTATTAGGCACAACAACCGTGTCAGTTAGGTTATAAGTACTATTTAAAAAAAAATTAATAAAGGTTTTTTTAATGGATCACCGTGTTAGGCATAACAACCATGATAGTTAGCTTATGGAGTATTCTTTTAAAAAAATATAAAGTATTTTTCACGAATTACCATGTTAGACTTAACAACCGTGTCAATTAAGTTTTCAGTACTATTTTAAAAAAATATTGGTTTTTTTTCACACATTACCGTGATAGGCCCAACAACCGGTTCAGTTAGGATATGTAGTATTCTTTAAAAAAATATATAATAGTTTTTCACGCATCACCGTGTTAGGACTAACAACCGTGTCAATTAGGTTATATAGTATTCTTTAAAAAGTAAAGGTTTTTTCACACATCACCGTGATAGGCCTAACAATCGTGTCAGTTAGGATATGTAGTATTCTTTAAAAAAATATAAAAGTTTTTCACACATCACCGTGTTAGGCCTAACAACCGTGTCAATTACTTTATGTCGTATTCTTTAAAAAAATTAAGGTTTTTTTCACACATTACCGTGATAGGCCCAACAACCGTGTCAGTTAGGCTATGTAGTATTCTTTAAAAAAATATAAAGGTTTTTCACGCATCATCGTGTTAGGCCTAACAACCGTGTCAATTAGGTTATGTCGAATTCTTTAAAAAAATAAAGGTTTTCTTCACACATCACCGTGATAGGCTCAACATCCATATCAGTTACGTTATGTAGTATTCTTTAAAACAATATACAGGTTTTTTCACGCATCACCATGTTAGGCCTAACAACCATGTCAGTTAGGATATGTAGTATTCTTTAAAAAAATATAAAAGTTTTTCACACATCACCGTGTTAGGCCTAACAACCGTGTCAATTACTTTATGTCGTATTCTTTAAAAAAATAAAGGTTTTCTTCACACATCATCATGATAGGCCTAACAACCGTGTCAGTTAGGATATGTAGTATTCTTTAAAAAAATATAAAGGTTTTTTCACGTATCATCGTGATAGGATCAAACAACCGTGTCAGGATATATAGTAGGCTATTTTTTAAAAAAATATAAAGGTTTTTTCACGCATCACCTTGTTAGGCCTAACAACCGTGTCAGTTTGGTTATGCTGTATTCTTTTAAAAAATTTGTTTCTTATCACCCAAAACCCGTGTTAGACGTATTTTTATTGTTTTACCGATTTACAACACGTTACTGATTTTTGCCAGGTAGCAATTTTGGGGTTATGTTGGTCACTTTTATTTTCGATTTTATCATACTTCTCGTGCTTTCATATTTCATATTCTTGCTTTTGGCCACATAATAAAGCATTTTAGTAACAAAAATATCGAAAAATAAGGATATGCTACACTGCATATTTACCATTTTTTCATATAATGTAATTACACAAATGTATATACTACCTTACGATTGGCACTCTGTGTAGGGATTTTTTTAAGTTTAATATTGAAAATTCTACACAAAGTAACAAATTAAAGTGAGTTTTGAACAAAATTTCAACTAAAATGTTACATTAAAAGAAATAATTTTGCAATAAATAAAACACAGATTATGATTCTTAAAATAGGATTGAATCTATGTTCATCTCAGGTACCTAAATCACATGTCCAGTAAATAACTACAGTTAACACATACCACAAAACTAAAAACTGATAATTATTTTGGGCTGGGTAAGTAGTATAATGACGTTTTGTAAAACGGGAATAGGCCTATGTGTTTCTCTGATACTTAAACCATATTCTTACCAAATTTCATCTTAATTGGTCCAGTGGTTAAAGCGTGATTGAATAACAAATAAACAAACAAACAAACACACAAACTTTCAGAAATATAATATGAATTAGATAGATAATAATTAATTATTAACAAACAAACAATGGATTACTATTAGTCAAGTAAAGATAAGACTTAATGATGCTAAACCAACAAAGTCTGTTACATAAGTGTTTATTAATAACTAGCAGTTACCCGTTGCGGCTTTGCCTGCAATAATAATGTAGGCAATAAAATTTATAGTCGATTTTCAAAATCAGAATAGGTCATTTCATTTTAATATATTTCTATTTACAATATTATACGATTTATGGTTTTCGGCCAAGAAATATACATTTTAGCTACTCGATACTCTAAAACAGGGACCTGTCATATTTTAATAAAATACAGTATTATTAAAAAGTCACTATTATACAATTAAACTGGAATAGTATTGTGTTTATCTCAGGTACCTAAACCGTGTCCATACCAAATTTAATCTCAATTGGTCCAGTAGTTAAAGTGTGATTGAATAACAAACAAATAAACAAAAACAAACTCAGAAATATAATATGATTACCTGTTACCCTTCACGGCTTTGCCCGCAATCGTAATATACATTAAAGATCACGCATCACCGTGTTAGGACCAACAACCATGTCAGTTATGTTATGGTGAATTTCTCTTTTAAAATAAAGGTTTTTTTATTAAAGCACCACCATGTTAGTTAAGTTATGGAGTACTCTTTAAAAAAAAAAATTAAGGCTTTTTACCTGCATCACCGTATTAGGCCCAACAACCGTGTCAGTTAGGTTCTGGAGTACTCTTTTTTAAAAAAATAAATAAAGGTTTTTTAATGCATCACCGCGTTAGGCCTAACAACCATGTCAGTTAAGGTTTGGAATACTCTAAACAAAAAATATCGGTTTTTTCACACATTGCCATGATAGGCCCAACAACCATGTCAGTTAGGATATGTGGTATTTTTTAAAAAAATACAACGTTTTTTTATGCACCACCGTGTCAGTTAGGATATGTAGCCTAGTATTCTTTAAAAAAATATACAGGTTTTTTCACGCATCACCGTGTTAGGCCTAACAACCGTGTCAGGATATGTAGCCTAGTATTCTTTAAAAAAATATAAAGGTTTTTTCACGCATCATCGTGATAGGCCCAACAACCGTGTCAGGATATGTAGTATTCTTTAAAAAAATATAAAGGTTTTTCATGAATCACTGTGATAGGCCTAACAACCATGTTAGTTAAGTTATGGAGTACTCTTTAAAAAAAAAATATAAAGGGTTTTTTCATGCATCACCGTATTAGGCCCAACAACCGTGTCAGTTAGGTTATAAGAACTCTTTAAAAAAAAAATTAATAAAGGTTTTTTTAATGGCTCACCGTGTTAGGCCTGACAACCATGTTAGTTAGCTTATGGAGTATTCTTTAAAAAATATATAAAGTATTTTTCACGCATCACCATGTTAGACCTAACAACAGTGTCAGTTAAGGTTTTCAGTACTCTTTAAAAAAATAAAGGTTTTTTTCACACATTACCGTGATAGGCCCAACAACCGTGTCAGTTAGGATATGTATTATTCTTTAAAAAAATATAAAAGTTTTTCATGCATCACCGTGTTAGGCCTAACAACCATGTCAATTAGGTTATGTAGTATTCTTTAAAAAATAAAGGTTTTTTTTCACACATCACCGTGATAGGCCTAACAACTGTGTCTGTTGGGATATGTCTCTAAAAATATATAAAGGTTTTTTCTCGCATCACCGTGTTAGGCCTAACAACCGTTTCAGTTAGGATATGTAGTATTCTTTAAAAAATATAAAGGTTTTTTTACGTATCACCATGATAGGCCATGTCAGGATATATAGTAGGCTATTTTTTAAAAAAATATGAGGGTTTTTTCATGCATCACCTATTAGGCCTAACAACTATGTCAGGTTGGTTATGCAGTATTCTTTTAAAAAATGGGTTTCTTATCACCCAAAACCCGTGTTAGACATATTTCTATTGTTTTACCGATTTACAACACGTTACTGATTTTCACCGGGAAGCAATTTTGAGGTTATGTTGGTCACTTTTATTTTCGATTTTTATCGTACTTCTCGTGCTTTCATATTTCATATTCTTGCTTTTGGGCACATAATAAAGCATTTTAATAACAAAAATATCGAAAAATCCAGGATATGCTACACTGCATATTTACCATTTTTTCATATAATGTAATTACACAAATATATATATACTACCTTACAATTGGCACTCTGCGTAGGGATTTTTTTTACATTTAATGTTGAAAATTCAACACAAAGTAACAAATTAAAGTCAGTTTTGAAAAAAATTTAAACTAAAATATTGAAAATGTTATATTAAAAGCAATAATTTTGCAATAAATAAAATACAGATTATGATTCTTAAAATAGGATTGAATCTATGTTCATCTCAGGTACCTAAATCTCAGGTCCAGTAAATAACTACAGTTAACATATGCCACAAAACTAAATACTAATAATTATTTTGGGGTGGGTAAGTAGTATAATGTTTTGTAAAACGGGAATAGGCCTATGTGTGTCTCAGATACTTAAACCATATTCGTACCAAATTTCATCTCAATTGGTCCAGTGGTTAAAGCGTGATTGAATAATAAACAAACACACAAACTTTCAGAAATATAATATGAATTAGATATTCAGTCTGTGGATTTACTTTAAACATTTACAACTGCAGGAATGTACATTTAAATTATGTTTAACCAAATTTTATGCGCTTACTGATAAACTTTTGATTACCAAACTTGGGGGGGGGGGTAGGCATTAGATTAATAACCAGTTTAAGCAGATTGGCTGCAAGTTACATACATTTATGTTTCAAAGTACAATTAAACCCCAGAAATACAAATTCCATTATGTCTGTAGCAACACATTGTGCACATACACGCACACAAAATTTTGCTAGAGCGGCATTGAAGGGCACATTAGTTTTCTCTGCTATTTCACAATAGCAGAAAACACCTTTTTTTAATTATCCAGTTCCTCTTTTTTAATTTAAATGTCATCGCCAACAGTCTCTAGAATAAACTGTTATCCTGTAAATTTCTAGCAGACCTCATAGTTTCTTTTGTCAGTGGTTCTTATGCCGACCAAAACACTCTGTGTGACCTTAAGCACGTATCATTTAACAGTATTGCGTCCTTACTTTTTTCACATATGCCTTAACTGCACTGATGAATGATAACACACCCTTAACATTTAATAGTTTTAAATTACTATCTTTTTAATGTACACAAATTCATTTCTATTTTCAAGTTATATTTTAATATTAATTTCTAGTTTTAGACATTTCTAAAACTATAGTTGCAACAATAACACACTGTTATAATATATATTAACTAACCTCTTCTTCGTAATGGTTGTGGTGCAAAAAGAACACATTTTTTTCCATTCCTCTGATTTTCTTGCGATTCAAAACAGATGAATGATCCCGTAATGTATCATATATGTTAGGCACCAGAAGTTTGGATATTTCGGGTCGCATTCGGTGCTGTGTTTTCAACAGATTTTTTGAGATCCCATTATTGATCATCCGTTCGAATAAACTCACATCAAGATGAAAATCTTTGGCCAATTTGTGTTCAGCTGGTTTGGGCCGCAACTGTTTGTGATCACCTGTACAGAAGGCATGCAATCTAATCTTGCCAAGTTAGTTATGGATTAGACTAATTTGCTTCTATAATTTAAATGTGTCTTTAACAAAATATACCATACAATTTATTGAAAATATACCATACATGTAAAATAACATTCTAAATTTACAAATTTTCCGAGATTGTCAAAATTTTCTTCCATCACTTGCTATTGCAGTGATGATAGTTTTAAGTTCTCTTAGCTTCCTTGGTAATCCAATGTGCAAAAGTAGGAATAAACAGAAAATTGTTGACCTTCATATCTAGCTTGTTACAAAATAGGAATATAAAAGTTGGGATTAACAAACAACGCTGTACCTATTTATTGCAGTTTATTGGCAACAGTATACCACAGGGATTGATGTTGTCCAAATCTGTTCAATATTACACCGTACAACAAGGCTTCAGAACTCCCATAAAGATGTTGGGTTTATTGTGTAAAAGGACACTGCAATGTGGGTAAAAAACAAAATATGAACAGCAGCTTGAAATATGAATCATTCAAGCTGAAAGCTCTGAATAACTTACAACATTGGACAGAGAAGTCACAGCAAATAATCAACACTTAATGGACATAACTTGGATATGTCCTCCTCTTCTCTCCTGGCCTATTTCCATCTGTCCAAGGTCAATACAACACTGCTCTTAACATCTTGGTGATCATTCTGGATAAAAAATATTGTGGAGATAGCACATAAAATCTACCAATGCTGAAGTCATCAGGAGGACGAAATTATTCAAAACTGTTGCTAACAGAAGTTAAACAGATATATTATCTTCGAAATACAGTAAAACCTCAGTTATTCAAACCTCGAATACCATCAAAGAATATTATAATTCGCAAATACACCATTTTTTTGTTTTATTTAATGTATAGGAAAATATTACACAAAGGGGAAAGTAGTTTTTAATAAACTGTACTGTATTACAATAACAATTTGGTTTACAGTACCTGATTTGTCCAACTTATTTATCAAAGTTGATACTCATTGTTTATAATGATACTGAAGGTATTTATGACATACTGTACATCTATTGATAAACACCCAGTCAGCTTTGTGTCAGCACAATCTGTCAACCACTCATAACTGTGCATTTGTTATGAAGATAGATAAGCAGGACATCAGATTTCTCAGAATAATAAGCTACTACAGTTACTAAAAACATTTTTTAAGCAATAATAAATGTTTTTATACCATTAGCAATTGCAATTCAGCAATGTTTTTGTACCATTGACAATTCAGTAATTACTCATCACAAAAAAGGTTAAAAAGAACATATAACCTATTGTAATGTAAAGAAAATACAACATGATAAGTGTGTGATTAATAAAATGACAGGTAGATTATCTGAACACGTGTAACTCATAACAATGTTTTTAGTACGGGTAAAAATTGCTAAAATTATCCATGTTATGGAAAAGCAATGTCATCACTTGAAAAGGAGTGTTAATCCACAGGCATATCCTTAAATCATAGTGTATTGTCTTAAGTGACTGTTAAGTTTTTAAGATTTGTTTTTTTGCCTAGATCAAATTTTTATTTTTAGTACAACACAGCCTACTTTATATTAGTCTAATGAACACATTTAGAATAGGAAATTTAAAATGGTAAATACTTTTTGCTACTAAAATGTTGTGAATGAACAAAGCACAGTACAGTAGTTTTTTTTTAATTTATGAACTTTCACATTGCAATTCAGCTTTCATCAGACTACACTGAGCACTTGCGGCATTTATGGCCTAGTCATCAAGAGCATACGGTTGAAAAGCAGGGTTTGTAACCACTGCAACTGCCTCGGGTTGCTATCAACTATGCCACCAAGGCGGCTCTTTGTAACTACTATAAGCGCACTGTCGATTAAATAACAGAAAACTATCAAGTCACTGGACATTTGCTTGATGAGTCATATTTTTAAATATGTTATTCATGTTTTCTGAACTTCAGGCTTTATTTAGGGTATTAAAACAAATACCCTCGAATAACCGAACTTTTCAGTAACTGAACCAATCTCCCCTTCCCCCCAATTAGTTCAGATAACCAAGGGTTTACTGCAGCTTCATTCAATTCATCAGACCTTAGATTAACGATTGTACATGGCTGTGAGATTTGGGGGAGCAGGTACTACACAGACTTTAAGTAGTGCACAATTCTGTAAATCATACAAACTTGGAATGTAACTGGGAAAAGTAGCAGCTGGTGACGCAATACAAAGTGAAGTGAATTTTATTCTAGTATCAGTTTGTTGAAAAAAATTCTGTTCTAAATATCTGTAGGTAATTACATTCATCTATCTTAATTTGATCTTGAAATCAAACCGTCATTTAGACATAGACTAGAAGAAATTGAGAACAACAATTACGCTCTTGTTTCAACTCAAGGAAATTCCATCCACCAGCCCTAGTTGTGGAATCTTCTCCTTGTAAACACTGATTTGGAAAACAATTACAAAACAGAATCACTCCTTGCTTCTGCAGCAATCAGCTAAAGTATGCAGATGTTTTACACATTTACACCTACGGATCTTTAAACCCAAATAACCGTTACTAAGGCAACAGAGTACAGAGTACACTGCAGAAAGTAACTTAATACATCTTACACTGCAATATATAGTATGGCGACCAAACTTTTAGCCATACAGCCGAGGCAGAAAAAGTAAGTATGTTAACTGATTCAAGATCAGTACTAAGGACAATACAATTTCACACAAGCCAACCTGTAAGAAGGTCTATGAGTAACAAATTGTATTGTAATGAAAGTAGGCCTATATGGCAGGAATGCAGTAAACGGGACAACTTGTCATATAGGCTCAATCGAATCACTCCTTACATTACTGTTTGCCATATAAAAAACATGATTTACTTTAACATGGTGTTACTTTAAAAAAAAAGGGGTGAAAAAGGTATATATTTATAACAAATCAGGTTAGCTAATATTGGTTTTACACAATACATTACACAAGCTATATTATAATATACACTTAAATATACACTTATTATTAAAAGAAAATATATTTATTAGTTGGCCTACTTATTTTATCCAATAAGTGTAACTGAACTGACAAAACTAACACAATTACAAAGTACGTGGACTAAGTAAAACTATAAAGATCAAAGATGGCGGGAAGAAAGAAATTGGACTGGACTGGATCTAGCTCTAAAACGTTCCATGTGACACTGTTAGATTAGGTCCATCAAATAACTGCCACCACTGCAGATAAATTATACTAAAACTCTCTAGTAAAACATAAAATTTGCTGCTTGAGCAAGGATAGGACATTGTGTTACTGATGAATACTTTTACTGGTACCATCTCACAGGATCTCCTACCTGAGCGATGTTCAAGGGAGCCAGAACACACTTCAATATGTCTTACTTTAAAGCACTGAGAGAAACTGGATATGCATAAAAATGTAAGAGCTGCTCCAGAATAAACACAACCAGTCCGATCTTTTGATAACAGATTTTTTAAGATCATCAGGATATGGCTGTTGGACTGTAATGAAATGCATAGTGTTGTATAATGCTGGTTGTACGTATTTTAGTATGTATATGTATCACTAGTATGTATAAAAAAGATTTTCTCAATTTCAATAAAATTTAAGTTATAAAAACATATTATTATAAAATCTATCACTAAAAAAGTGTTAAATATAAATACATATATTTTTTTTATCCAAGAGTTGCAGTGTGCAAATAACATGCCAGATTATCACAAGACTACTGTACTTACTACTTATAGTATTTTATATATTTAAAAAAAGGACACCTTCTGACCATAATATGTACAAAAAGATAATTTCAATAAATGTATTAATTTCCTAACCAAACTGCTGTTTTAGCTAACCTATTAGTATAAGATGTTCACAACGATTTGTCAGCGAAGCGATTATATGTGCCTCCAACACTTCGGCAGCTTCTTCAGCAATAACTAAACAGTTAAAATAGAAAATTATATAAGTAACTTGTTTATATTGTATATTCCACACTATTAATGTACAATTTAAATTACTTATAAAGTCAGTACTGTAATAAAATGCATACATTTAGCCAATGTTGAACTCATTGTGTAATACATGAGTTTTTCCACTACTCCTAACAGTACTATACGATATTATTGTTCAATACTTGTTGAATACAACAACACAATAATACAATACTTATGTATTCTGTATAGTAAGAAAGTAAAAAATTAGAAAATTCATTTTTTTTCTGTAATTTTTCAACAATGTGGCAAATACATGACCAGAGGACTGTCAGTTTACTGAAATGTTGGCTTAGTAAAAGATTCATAAAAAAAAAAAAAAATAATAAAATGGCAAAACCTATGTTTACTGCATAAAATATATATTGTACTTTATATTAAAACTGAATATAGTATTGAAACAAATACGAGGTGTGTTCAGAAAGTAATGAGAATTTTTATTTTTTGAACAAAATATTTATTTATTTTTCTCTATTGATGTCGCCTTCAAAATAGTTCCCAATGGAGATTATGCACTTGTACCAGCGCTTCTACCAATCCTCCAAACACTTCTCAAACTCGATCTTTAGTTCTTTCAGCGATGCGCTTTTAATGTCATCTACGGCTGTAAAACAATGGCCCTTTAAGGTTCTCTTTATTTTTGGAAATAGGAAAAAGTCACACAGAGCCATGTCTGGCGAATATGGAGGCTGGGGCATTGTTACAGTATTGTTTTTGGCCCAAAATTCTCGAACAAGCAATGAAGTGTGAGCTGGTGCATTATTGTGGTGGAAAAGCCATAATCCACAGATCCGGACGTTTTTTTTTTATTACTTCACGCAAACTGTGTTGAACTTGTAGGTAGTACTCCTTATTGACCGATTCACTTGGTAGCAGGAATTCATGATGCACTATGCCATTAATATCGCAGAACACAGTGAGCATTCACGTTCAACCGCACTTGTCAAGCCTTTTTCGGTCTTGGCGAGCCAGAATGCCTCCACTAGGATGATTGATCCTTAGTTTCGACGTCATATCCGTAAACCCATGTTTCGTTACCTGTTATAATACGTTTCAGTAAGTCTGCATTGTCGGTGACTTCATTTAGTGACTCCTGAGCAACTTCCATTCGCCGCTGTTTTTGTTCAAAATTCAACAATTTTGGAACGAATTTTGCTGCCACACGTTTCATACACAAAACACTGGAAACAATATCATGACATGATCCAATCGATATGCCAACATCATCAGCGACCTCTTTAATTGTGATTCGGCGATTGTTCCTAACCATTTTTCACTTTTTCCACGTTTTCATCGGTTGTTGATGTGCTGGGGCGTCCAGGGCGTTCGTCATCTTCAACGTCTTCAAGGCCTTCCTGGAAATGCTTATAACACTCGTAAACTCTTGCTTTACTCATAGCAGACTCACCATAAGCCTTTGTTACACACTTTGTTACACTTTATTCCATTTTTTACACAAAATTTTATACAAATTCTTTGATCCATTTCTTTTAACAAAAGAAAATCGCCAAGTTCATAAAAACCTTAGTTGATGTCACAGACAAAGTCAACAATGAAAACAGCTGAAAGTTTTATCATACTTCAAGGGCATGCATAGCAACATAATAAAAAAAAATGTTTGACAATCGGACTCTCCAAGCCCGCGAAATTTAAAAATTCTCGTTACTTTCTGTACACACCTCGTATGTGAACATTGTATTAAAATAGAACATTTCCTATGTAGAGTTGAAAAAAATTATGAAACAAGATACCGTACAGTATTGTATTTGCCTATAGTTTACACAAAGTTAAATACATTTATGTCAGTTTTAGCCTTTTTACAACAAAACTGAAAAAAGTTTAAAGGTTTTTTTTTGCTTCATATGGATATGTTTGAGTAATTTCGTTTAGTTTTGCAATCATGCACATATAAAGCTTCATGTTTCCATCATGCTAAGGTCCCATGTATGATGAAGGTCCCATCTTGGTCAGTGTTATTTCCCTATTTGTCCTTCTGAAAACGCTGTACTACTGGACAGGCTGAATTGGTGGTGACAGATTATGAAAGGTTCACCGTATTATTAATTTAGTTACTGCTATGAAAATTAAATATGTATGAACTTTAGGAAAGAATAATGTATGGAGGTATCTGTATAAAAATCTACGTGAATCTTTTAATATAGAGTTTAGTTTGGATGTTATCTCGTATGTTATTTTCCATGCATGTAGCACCCTTCTATTCCTTCTGGTTTAGTTGCAACTTCTTCAATATGTGTAACATCCAAAAATACATGATTCAATCATTAAACATTTTTAAAACATTCTTCATTTACAACCAGCTCATCACTTTGAGAAAAAACTATTTACATTTACGAAATTCCCTCAATTCACAAGATGTATATTTTGTTCTGAACAAATCTGTCCATATAAATGTGTACCAACATATAAAGTAAAAAAATCAAATATGTTCCAATTTATGCAGATTTTTAACTGATTATTCTGATGAAATTATATTCCTTTTAATATGTTACATAAAAGAGAATAAAGAAGACACCAATAAAATAACTATTATTGCTCTAATAATAGTTTTTTCAATTGAAATCTTTAGTTATTTTTTAATGCTAACATTATTAAAGAGAATACATAAAGCAAAACTTACCAATTTTTGGGGCCAACTGTCCCAGAATGGCTTGCAGCTTTGCGGCAGTGCTAGTAGTAATCCCAACAACATCTGCCTCTCTAATAATATTTAAATCTTCCATTTGTTTGGCCTCCTCGTATTGCATTGCATCTTTCCTATGTCGTTCCTCACACTTAGCCATCTCCAATTCAAAATGTTTTTTTAATTTAGCAATCCATATGTGATACAAAATCCACCTGAGATTTGCATCTAACTTCCATACATCTTTTCGTTTCTCTAAACTGTTTATCTGTTCCTGGCTAACGTTGTCAACTGATAACTTTAAATTGTTCTCTAAATAATTGCTAATGCTTTTTATATCATCAATACATTTTTTTATATTCTTCAAAGTATTATGCATTTCAAATCTGGACAAGTTCTGCCGTGGTAAATCTTCTAGCACAGAATTCAGTTCGGATTGTTTAACTTGAATGTTATTTTTCGTGCATGCATAATACACTTCTATTTCTTCCGGTTTAGTTGTGATTTCTTCAAACTGCATTACATCCAGAAACACATGTTTCATTCGTTGTGCATTTTCAAAATCTTCTTCATTTACGATCGGCTTATCATCATCTTGTGAAAAAACTACATTTTCAACGTTTCCACAGTTTGCAAGATGTACATTTTGTTTCGAACGAATCTGACCAGCAACACCTTCCAATAGCCATTCCATCAGATATTCATCCTGATTGTTAAAGTTTCCCATTATAAACTCCGCTGGAAAGATGCACTGCAATGTTTTTAAAGATACGACACCATGATTTTTATCTAAAATCTCTACTTTTCCTTGAATTGTCTTTATAGTATAAAACATACTAGATAATTTTTTACGTAAATCACGTATTAAAGGTGACTGCATATTGCTGTGCATTGCCGAAATGCGTTTTTCCCTTAAGTTAAATGGTGCAAGATTCTGATTTTTACTTTGTCCACCAACTCTTATAATGTTCTGCGTAATGTTTAATATTCCTTCTAAAAACTGATCCAACGCATGATTTGTATAACACACAACCAATATTGGCGAAGCCGGATAATTCCAAATTGTTTTATTACTAAGCAGAGCTTCAGTGATTCGCAATCCAAGAAAAGTTTTTCCAGTCCCAGGTGGGCCTTGAATAACAACAAACTCATCGGTTAGAGCTGCTTTAAATGCATTATACTGAGAGTCGTCTAAATACAGTTCTCTTGCACTTGGCCACTCCTGACCCAAAAGGTGGAATGTAAGGCTTTTTGGCATGCGAGTATCAGGGTTGGTAACATTAATTTTATAAACATCCATATTGTTTAGAATATATTTTGGTGGGGATCGGTCACATTTTGCTTGCACAATATACTTTTCAAAAGGAAAATTTCTACAATTTAAATTTTTCAATGCATTTAAAACATTACAATATGGTTCAAAGTACACCTCAGATTCAAGCATGTCAAAGTCCTGTTTCATTAAGTCTTTGGCACTCACATTTGTTTCTTCCATATTATAAAGTAAATCCACTGAAATAACTTTTTTCTGCAATTCCTTCAAATCCCTGTTTGCTACAATTCCCAAAAAAAAATTTTGGAAATGGTTATTACTAAATAACAACAAAGAGCCAAACATAAACTTCTTGGTACGTTCCCAAGTAACATTTTTTATTTTATTATTAACATCAAAACAGACCTCGTAGCAAACCTTATTCAGTGTTGTTTTTGGCTTCACAAACCGCACTTTGTGATACACTCGAATACTGTTAAGCTTATTTTTAAATTTTTTTGGTTTTTTTTCATTTTCTATTCCTAAGTACCCATTGATTCCATCTCTTAATGGAGAAATAAAATCTTCACGCAATAAATGAAACTGAGTGTTTAGATACAGTTCTACGCTTTGAAATGAACCTTTCTCTAAATTCTTTCTAAGATTAGGACGTTTATTATGAATATCGCTGGGTTGAGGATAAACAATAATTTCTCGAAAATTTTCTGTCAAAGTTGGCACATAATTGTTAGTTTTCTTTAAATCATTTTCATCAGCTTCCTTTTTTCTAGTTAATTCAGTTAAATCACTGATCATTAGTTTTAATGTTTCAAAAATCTTTTCATCAATATTTACTTTAACATGTTCAACACAAGCTTTTAAATTCATGTCGGTAACAATTAACAATCTTTTGATTTTTTCAACTGCCAGATTTGGCATCATTTCTATCACAGTATGACAGAAGATGATTAAATTTTCAGAAAATGGTTTAATTCTTGCTTTATTTTTCTCGGATTCATCATGAGGTAGATTTGTTAAAAAAATTTGAACCTCACTAAGAAAATTGTCGTTACATGCAAGGATTAAAAGACGTTTTTTAAACTCAGAAAATTCGGTTGAACAGGCTTTGCTAATAATTTTCATAATCAACCCCATGAAGTCTGGTTTGATGTGTGTAGAGTTTAACAGTTCATCAAAACCACACCGACTATTCGAAATAGATTGTAAAATTTCCATCGACCCTTTCATTGACAATTCTTTTAATGCATTGAAGCCTAATGTTCGAGGTCCAGGTCCATTTCTAGACACATTTTGCACTCCTTCTGTTTCTTCAAGCATATCTTCAGATGTCCTTACTTGTTGCTGTGGCTCTACATTATAAGGTCTACTAGGTTTATAATTTGATGGTAACTGACTCCTAAAATTTCTATTTTTATTTTCTGGATGAGTTTTTGGTTTCTTTTTACGGTTTTGGGTCTGCCAATCTTCTTCTCCAGATCCACCTCCTGGAGGACGTCCATAGAATCCTTTCCCGTTGGACATGCTAAAAAAAAAAAAAAAAAACAACAAACTACAGTTTATAAATTAACATATTCTACTGATACGTGGTACCTCTAACTCTTTTTATAAAGTTAACCTTTTAGCTGCTGGCCTGCCCAGTAACTTGCCCTAAGTACAAACTCTGGGCTATTTTAGCCAAACAGTACACAAGTAACTTTATATTTAAATATATTTACTATTTTTCATTTTAAAAATCTGAAAAAATCACTCTTGTAAATATTGTGTAGGATTTAATGGTATAATATATTTTTGTTTAATTTCTGATTGAAAACAAATTTTAAAACTCTAAGTTTCAACCAAACATTTAACTTAATTATATCATCACCAACAATTGAAAAAGAATCAAAGATTACCAGCTATTTTGACGAACTAGTAAACAGAATTTGAAGCACTGTGTTATTTTATAGCTCATATAAATAATAACTATGTAACTTAGGAAAAATATGGAAGTGGCAGAAACTAACTAAATAGAACTAAATAGATCAGTTAATTGAAAAATGTAGACTTAGACACCACCTGTTATATTTATTATCAACTATTACTGACTAACATACAATATGATAGCTCGTTGAGCCACATTTCCCACTAGTAAATTACGAAGATCGTTGGGTAGCAGCCAAAGGGTTAACACTAATTTTTAAGACATTTTTACTAAAATCTTTTTAAAATTCAATATTTGTGATAGTCGACAATTAAAACAATCAAAAAACATTGGTTACAATTTACCTAAAAATCCTAGTTCAGAAATACTGATGTGTATTTTTTTGCTTAATGTCATACTTTATCCCAATTAGACTAATAAGGACAAGGGACTGGTGTTGACGAAAGGGGTACAGCTTATGGCAGTAACTGTAGTCACAAACCTATGACTTTGAGATGCACAGTTTACAGACGCAGCAGACTGGCCGGTGTTTTAGCCACCTCAACCACTGCACTCTTCATATTGGTATTGGTGTAAAACTAAATATTTTGTTAAGGTGAAAAGCATAATTTCAGATACTACACACCTACAGATAGATATTCCTAATTATAAAGACTCGTCACTATAATTTCGCTTTAAATACACAGTGCATATACATTAGGAAATTTCAGACTTGCCAGCTTTGAATTTTTGAAACAGAGATTTTTACTGACACAATTTATTTGAAGTACAATAACCTTTTATCAACAAAATGAGAGCTACAGCTAATCAAACATGTGAAAAATAATATAATATACAACTACCTAGGCTGTACAAATACTATTTTTAAATAGTACTTATTACGTGTAAACACAATGACAAAATACAAAATGACATTTATTAATCATTGAAATTAAGTTTTGTATTTTTTTTTAATGGCATTGATGCATGCACGCACACACGCATGCATACACATACACACACACACACACTACACCGGAAAGTCTGTGTTTCGACAATGATGGAATGAGAGGCCAACTGGAGGGTCTTTGCGGGATTCGCTGCAATGGTCATAAAGAGATTGAGAGCTGAAGACTGAGAAAGGAGAGCTAACGCTGTAGACGAGCAGGCTGACAGCCAGTCCACCTCCTCACGAAGTAATGCCTGGCGGTAGTTCCGTAAGTAGAGGTTTACAGAAGAGGAATGCTTTTTGGTGGTTTATTTAATGGATAGCAATATCTCTTGAGTTCCACATTCTGGGGAGTGACAGTAACCCTACTCCAAGTTGTCTATAAAAAACATTTTCCCACTTTTTTTGGCATTACAAAAAAAATACCTACACACAACAAACAAGGCTGATTTTCTTCAAATAGTGACTTTTTAATATTTGTTATTTTATTTTATACCTTATTATCTAATTAACACATACTCTCCCACAGAAATTTTTTAAAGACTATTTACGATCTTAAGCCGTTATTATAGAACTATATTGTGTTGTCATTGCTGTTTGCACTGCATTAAACATACTAAATTTCTAAATTTCATACATGGATTTACCAGTCATGCTAGTTACACATTCTGACAGCCATTACTAAATATTAACATTTATTGCTTTGTTCGTTATTATTACTGTATAATGAAAACATTGTTAAAATGGCCTCCATTATTTGTGAACTTTGCGATTTGACTCTTTTTGTCTTGGGTTCACCACCCAAGAACTGTGTCAATACATCATTTAGTACTTTTTCATTTTAATTTTTTTAAAATTAATTTTAAAAAGCAAGTTACCTGTAAAGTTTAATTAAGCAGGTTTTTCACCCACCAACCATGTTTTTTTTTTTTTTTTTTTAGCGATCAAAAACATGTTACTTGATAGCAATTTTGAGATTATGAGGGTAACTTTTTTGATTTTTATTATACTTTCAATGCTTTTATATTTAGGATTATAGTGTTTTAGCAAAAAAATTAACAAAAAAATGGAAACAACTTATATTGCATACTTACCACAATTATCTTCCCCTTCATATTTAAATATATCATTCCTTATATATTATAAAGCAAATTGAAAGATCAAAAAAGCAATCTGAACTATCAAAAAATGAGAAAAAAATGACCTCCATAACCTAACCATTTCTATTGTATAGACAAATGGTGGTCAAAGTGGCTAAAGCATCACTCAACCACGCACCTAAAGGTTCTTAGTTCGAGCCGCGGTTACTACCGTTGCTTTTCCTTACCGCTAACGCTGATTCCTTGTCCTAAAGTACAGACACTAACAAAAAAAATGGTATTTATGCAGTGTAGGTTGCCTTTTTTCAAACTGTGATTAAAAAAATTTTTTTTGTTATTTTATACCTTATTATCTAATTAACACATAAATAAATAAATTCACCAGTAAAAAATATTTTTTTTATATATTACTTATGGTCTTAGGCCAATTTTTAATGGAACTATACTATGTCATCATTGCTGTTTACATTGCATTAAACATTAAATTTCATTAACAGATTTATCAGTCATGTGTGTTAACTACATGTACTTACTGCTCATGTGCATTACATATTATGACAACCATTACTAAATGTTAGAGTTTATTCCTTTTTTCAGTGGTTCGTTCTCATAATGAAAACATTGTTAAAATGGTGTCCATTATTTGTGAACTTTGCATTAGGTTCACAATATTTTTTGTGTTTTAACGCACCACCTCTTTTTTGTGTTAGGTTCACCACCTGACAAGATCATTTTTTTTTAATATAGGTTTTTTTTATCGTTTTAATGATCAAAAACACATTACCTCATGATAACTAGTTCAATTAAATTGCTTTTCCACCGAACACCGTGTCAGTTATGTTATTGAGTATTATTTTCTTTAAGTAAGTGTTTTTATCACGCAACAACCATGTTACTTAGATTATTAGATGAATACTTTTTCAAAAATAGTAAAAGTTTTTTATCTTTTTTAACAATAAAAAGCACATTACCTACTTTTGTGTGACAGCAATTTTTAGGTTATGCGGATCACTTTCATGTTCAATTTTTATTATTCTTCCAGAGCTTTCCACGCTTTAAATTTTGGGGCAAGTAATAAAGCGTTTTGGTGAAAAAAATACCAAAAAATCAAAAAAAACTTGCATATTTATTACAAAAAATAACCTTTATAACCTAACCAACCCTATTGCGTGAAAAGTTAGGTTAGAAGCAGAAAACTTCATTTGGCCAATCACTTAGCCGAATTCAAGTTCAGGCAGATGAATCCAAGCATGAAAAGTTGTAAACATATTATTTTCATGACCACTGGTCATTTATACAACAGCCAGAAGAAACAGTAATACTTTGAAGTAGCAGTCCCCGATACTGACTTCAGTGATAACTCTGAAGTAGCAGACCCTAAAATATTTACATTATTAATTTTCACTAATTACCCAAAAAAATTAGCGTGTCTGGTTAATGCATTCACAGAAAAATATGACAATTATTAATGCAATTTAAAACTGATGTAAGCACCAATGCTTGTCTTAACAAACAAAAATCTCAACAATAATATCCATAGGCCTGGCCTACTGGTTTCAGGTTATTGACAAAAACAGTTGTAACACAAAATTATCAAATTCATTATGTTTCGAAAAATTAACATTTTACCTTATTATTTGGAAGACAACTTCAATCACTTGGTTTTCACACTGGTACTCCACTAAAATACAATTCTCTAATAAGTATTTAAATTTGCATCTGCAGTTACATGTAGTAGCTTACACCGTATAAATAAATGAAAAGCAAGCAAGCACAAGCACTATTCTGTAAGCCGAACAGAAACATATTCTTACTATTTACAGTACTTGACAACCACTACTACTTAACTACTTAACTATAACTATTCACCTTGGTCTGTAACTAACATTGGCCGAAGTCTTGAAAAATGCGTTGTACAGGTATTTCCCCGATTTCCCCCACTACTACATAAATTTATTTACAGAGCCCCACTACTATATAAATTTATTTACAGAGTTAAGATTAGGACGGAATTTTTTGTAAAATCTGTGACTAATATCATTTACGAGAGTAAAATGCAGCTAAATATTTAACGTACTTTATAGAATCAACTGGAACTTTATAGAAATAGAAATAAACTAATTAGAAACAGTAGATAAAATTTGAACGTAGAAGACAGTGTCTATTTTCTAAACTACAATTATAGTTACACTTATGCAGGCCTAAGAGGGATGGGCACTTCTGCTATTTTTACAAAATATCAACGAACAGTTTGTTGGAAAAAAACTGTTTGAAAAAACAGGTTTAGAAAAATGAAACTCAAAGTTGTATTAGCAGCTAAAACATAAGCACAAACGTTCAGTTTTCTAAGACTACTTTTTCATTCCCATTACCACCATGTCCTTAACTGTTTTTGGGTGTAAAACATTTAGAAAAAAATAATCCTTCCAAGTGTAGTAATAATTAAATTACATTCTCAAAATGTAATATATATGTATGCCATTTTATATTTACAAAATGCAATGGATTTCTAATAGAAGCATTCTTTTTTTTACTTAAAAATTAAATAGCCTTTGCATATTTACTGAAATGCAAACAACTTAGAATATTTTTAGTTGATTAAAAAATATTGATGATTGATAATAAATATAAAAAATGCATTTAAATAAAATTAGGTTATTTATTTACAAAATGTGAGATGTTAATGTCATATTTTTATTTGGGAGAAAGTAGGTTTTCATTTTTCAACACTGAAAAAAGTAACCTTAATAAGTAAAATATAGTAATAAGAACATAGGTCAAATATGTTTAAATAAAATTGGCTCTATATAGTTACAAAATTATAGGTTATTAACATTAGGTTATTATAGGTTAATGATAGGTTATTAACATTAGCATTAGCAAAAAAATAAGTTTTCCATTTTACAACACAGAAAATATAAAGTTTATTGTAATAACATATTTAACAAAACAAATGTTTTTAAAGAAAATTAGGCTCGGGATAAAAATAAAATGTAAGACGTTTGTAATATTTCCCATCACAAAAAACAGGTTTTTCACTTTTAAACACTGAAAAAAACACTAAAAAGTCCATACATCCAATAAATAATTAAAAACTATGCACGTAATTCTAAAACATAAAAAAGTAAAAGAAAACTTTCAAAATTGTCCACTAAATATTTTTAAATTTCTAAACACAAAGTAAACTACGGAGAAAAACTAATATATTACGCAATTATGGCTGTTTTTACAGTTTACAAAATGTTTGAACAACAAATTTTACATTTAAAACTTTCAAACAACTCGCAACAAAATAGAGATAAACTTTGACAACGCCCAAACAGTTCTTACTTCACTACGTTGCAACAAGAAACTTTGAAATAGAGGGAAAAAGTGTATCAGGTTAAAGAAAAAGTGGTTGCACTGTTTTCAGGAAAACAGTTTAGCAGTAAAATAGCAGGAAAAAAGTTTTAGCGCTTGCTGCAACGTTCGAATAGAACGTAGGTGGTGGGGAAGTCCAAACTGTTGTTCCTTGTTTAACAAATCACGATCCAGTCCAATTCAAACTGCTTGTTTCTGTTTGGCAAAGCAGTTTGTTTTTCGTCTATAGAAAAACAGTTTGTTTTAACAGTTTGGAGTTTTCAATAATTATCCATACCGGTACCCGGTGTCAAAATTTAAGAAATTCATCTTGTATGGCCTAACCATACTGCACTAATCACTGATAAAAAATAAAAAGAGGATTATTGCAATAAAGAAAAATTACAAAGCCAATACGGTATTGTATGTTTTGTAGTTTGTCAATCATGTTATTTGGTAGTACTAAATTCATTTTACAATAGCGGCGTGAAACTCTCTTCAGCATTTCGTAATTTTAATGGATTTTGAAACTTTAAAAATCTACTACTTAAAATTTAAATTTTTTTATAAAATCAGACTTTAAAATGTGTAAGATACAAAAGTTATGATTAATATTTGGAATGATTGCAATTTTGAAACTATCAATAGGATTTTACTGGTTAACGTACTTTTCCAAGCTAATTACAAACATCAATTTTTCGGTGACTCATTTCAAGGTCCAGTCTGGTCTTACTATTCTGGCAGCTCCAAAAGCACATTTTCAAATGAAAATTCGCTAATAACAGTCCAATTGCCATTAAGTCCTGCAGCTTAAATTTAGGAAGTTGTTAAAATTGCTATTGAAACAGTTAAACTATTAGCTTCAATATGCTCTGTTATTCAAATTATAGAATTACAAAGACTCATTTAAAAAAAACTTATGAAAATAACTTGTCGGCAACTTCAACAGTTAGCACTGTTATAAATTCGCAGAACTGATTATTTGTACACTGCCTAGTATTAGACTGTGATGTAACTCAAACAGAATTAACACTAAAAAAAAAATGAACTGCTAAAATATTACTATCATGATATCATGGTAAGACGGTATTATGATATACGGGTACTTGAAATAAGCACCGATTCTAACCTGTAGATCAGTTTTTGAGGTGTCAGATTTTTTTGTATAAATTTATTCCCCGCGCGCGTTCTTTTTTGCACTTTCAATCAAAATTTTGATTTGATTCAAACTTGGCAGTACGAAAATGTTATTTTTTAAAATAATAACTTGGGCGCGTTATTTACCAAAATCTCTTCAACACTTTCAAAATGGCACTCATTTCAATTTTTTTACACCATTCGTGTGTGTAAAAATACGCTACACCATCAACGTGCCTTGAATAACGCTGATTCATCGTCGTAATCAGCGTTAAAATCTGCATAAAATAGCATTTCAACTATTTTCAAATTCCACTGAAAATACAAAAATAAACAACAACGCGCAGGGTTTTTTATTTCAAATGTAATTTGAAATTTAAGCTAAATCTGATGGTGAAATCAAATTTTTATAAAAATACAAAAATAAATAATTATTGTTGGAATTTTGCTTCCATCAAGTCAGATAGCTGCTAGCTGTTAAATATTTTTATTATTGTAAAGCCCAATTATTGCTGTATTGCAAGATAAGTCTCTAATACAATTATTATTGTTGCACTCGCTATCTCAACATTGCATAATGCACTGCTATCAAATCTCACTACACAAAGCAGTGTTGCCAACACTTCTCGCTTGAACTTGACAATAGCCATTCAGATTATTTAGAAAACACATTCTTATCCCAGGACTCAAAAATTATTTACAAACAAATTCATATCTCGGAACTTGTGAATTTGTAGTACTATAGCTGCGTACACAGTCAGTGGGTGCTGCGCCAGTTAAAAAAAAAAAATGAAGATATGAGTGGCATTCAATTGCTATTCAACAGTTAGATTAGCAGCTTCAACGTTTAACAGTTGGCAGTAGAGGCTAGCAGCTGCAGTTACGTTAGCAGTTAGCACCGTAGCAGGTCGGAAGCACTGTACCTGTGCTCTAACCATGTTATTTAACAGTTTGTTTATTATCTGTTATTTTTAAGTGTGATTAGCAGTTGCTAATGCTAAAACCATTTAGCAGCTAAAAAATAACAGATTGTTAAATAGCAACCCATCACTATGCGCAAAATGAGCTTACGATTTTTGTCGTTACCAACATGTATTTATAAACTGTATCAAACTTCAAAGTCTAATTATTTGATCCGAGTTAACCAAATCGCTTTACTGAGGAGTGTTGGGCATATGTGTTACATCTCAACAAAAGCTCAAATGAATTATGTTTTCACGAAAATAACTGTGGCCCATGAGCGGATTTAGGGGGAAGGAAGTGAGGAAAAGATGGAGAAGGGACAATAACTTTAAGGGCCCTTTAGCAAAAAGGTAGCTTCACCTCAGAAAATGAAAATTTAACACTGAAAATTTTTTAGCACACTTTCAGAAATTTTTTGTTTTTTTACTTGAAAACAAAGAAATTAAAGAGTACTAATCTGATTTAGCTTATTATATATACACACGCGCGCGCACGTACACGCACACGCTCGCGCGCACACACACACACACACACACACACACACACACAAAGACAGGACAGGACAGTACTAATATATAAAACGAAGAATCAGTATGACAGTTTAACAACGAAGAATCTGTTGTTAAACAGATCACCAAAATGTTTAGCAAACTTACAAATATTGAACACCCATGAACAATATATTTCAATTAATCGTCTTGGTGAGCTGGTTTCAAATAAGAAACCAATAGCTTATACTATATTCTTCCAAAATGGCTAAAACATTGCTTGGGCACTGTCCAGTCCACTTTTTCTATACATATCGGCTAAATAAAACTCTGATCAAAAGTTTTTATGAAATATCATTAGTCAGAAATGAAATTTTCTACAACTTTATCAAATGATGTTTTATTCCAACCCTTACCGTTTTCATGTAAAACATGAATAGCACCGTATCTTCACACTGTCACAGTAAAGCACAGTTATTCAGCTAGTTTATTATGAATGACTTAAAAATTGTAAAAACACAATGAGACAGTTTCAATACTTTTGTTGTTATTATAAAAACAACTCTCTTAAGGTACTTCTAATGTTGTTACGGTTACTATGACTTAAAATTTCCAGCAACATTAACATTTAAAAATAACGATTTAATAAACTGTAAGTATAACAGAAATGAGACAGACCAAATATTTAAATTAAAATCTATATTTTCATATTATTTTATTAATTTTTATGCAACTCGGGATCCATGACCTCCCCAACCTTAAATCCATCATGCTGCAGACAGGTTCAGATTTACTTCTTGAAGTTATGTACCCATCCTCTCTTCTCAATCGCAGTCAATTTTACCCACCAATATTATATTTGTTTAGGGCTCATGGTTTAAAAAAGGAAAACAAAACAGGGCTACTTAATGCTGCTCATCTAATAAAGTAACATTTAAATGTATATAGGCCTGTTGTAGCCTCAGGGAGAAATAGAACCCGGGCATTTATCAGGTCGGCTGCAGGCTGATGAGGAATGGTGAAAGAAATTTGCTTCTTGTTTATAGTTGGCCGGATCCCTCCTATTTCCTCCCGAGCAAGTTATGGTGTGTAATACAGTTGGTCCGGGTGTCAGTAGGCTGTGTGTAGTTGTTCTGAAGTGGGTGATCCTTCTCGATGTTCTGCCAAACCATGATTTTCAACCTGTACTTATACTCGAAATTATTGCGGCAACCATCATTTCACAGAATTCTATTGTTAAAACTAGAAAATCAGGTATGATGCACCGGCAGTAATGTCTGGGCAGAAATGTATTAATCTAGCTTAGCACAGATCCATGATATGGGTGCACTGCAACCAATCGGAAATGAGTATTGGTTGTCAGAAGTGAAGGTTTTGCAGGATTTAGACTAGTTCCAAGCCGGGAGATAAGTTTGGGAATTTTTAGCTTGGTTGTTTAGGTGTTAGTGAGCATAACTAGGTTGTGTAAATCAGTTTCTATGTTGTTAAAGCAATGCCAGGCTATATGAAATGGTTTTACTTGTTTAGCAACTTCTGTTTTAGTGATCTCTATGAGCTAAATGGGTAAAGTGATAAAAGAAATTAGTACAGAACTTGTAGAAGTAGACTATAAAATTAGATACTTAAAAAGAAATACTATAAAATTAGATACTTAAAAAGAAATACAATCTTTAATTTTTCCTTATTACAATGAAATTTAAAATATTTATCTAATGCAGTTTGGCTTTGAAATTAAAATTATACTACATTAATTTTTCTCCTTTTCGTAGCAAGGGGAATTTTTTAAAATCATCCAAAAAAATGGGGAAAATAGTGTGAGACTTACTGTGGCGCTTTCCCTTGCAATTTTGTATTCAAGATGTTTATTAGTTTGTGACTGACAGTGCCAATAAAAACCTAAATTTTGGATGTGATAATAACCAATACATATTATTTGTGAACTATACATATATATATATATATATATATATATATATATATATATATATATATATATATATATATATATATATATATATTCTACAAATATGCCATAAAACTTTAAACCTGTATTATTTGTAACTTGTAAACTTTAAATTTGTATTATTTGTTGTATTTTTACTACAATTCTAACAAGAACTTGCAGCCTTCTGGATCCATGAGAGGATTTAAGAGAGGAACTGGGGGGGGGGTGTATGACTAAGGGTGCAAAAAGACCTTTTTCCAGTAGGTATGGAACACTGTTCAGTAAAAAGGTAGGTCCAAAAAAATTTCTTGACAATTAGACACTCAACAATGGGTTTTAACACACTTTTAGACTAAAATTTTTGAATTTGAAAAAATGTATTGTTTAGAATATGATTTTTTAAATTATTCGTTAATTTGCCTAACAGTAAGTTATACTTACCTTATGGTAGTTATAATCATAAAATTTCTAATATGTAAATTTTTGTTTAGATTATAAATTATATATTGATTCAAAGTTTTATTTAATATAATACTTTGGGATACACTCTTACTTGTAAGATTGTAATAGTTAATTATATATAGGACCTTAGTTATAAGTTTAGTTTTTTTTTAGCATCATCAGTCCTACAAACAGTTAACTATGTTACCTCTGTAGGGTTTACCATACTTTTGCTTTTACTGTGAGAAGTAACTGTACTCTAGTAATACTGTAAACTACCTGGTTGTCAATAAATAAATAAATATATATGGCTATCACAATCATGTCACTTTTTAAAATGTTTACATATTTTTATGCATATATAGTTTTACCTCTTACAGATCGACAGCTAATAAAAAAACTCTTAGCATTGGACAGTTGAAGAAAGTTTAATCCAAATCACGAGTTTTTGGCGCTAGGGCGAATAGAAAAACTCATTTGGGTGGACATGCTACCCTACAATCAAAATGTTTTGTAATAAAATTTTCAACATTAACATTTTTTTAAATGTGAATGCTAAAATTTTACAACTATTATTCAGCTGATAACAGGATTCTTAAACATTAGGCTTCTGTCAGACATGTTTCCATAATATTTTTAAGTTGTCCAGCACTTTGTCTTTTTGATAATTTATATGGTAATTACTTTAACATCAATATCACGTCTTTAAAAAACGTAACCTACCTATAAAAAACTCACCTTTCTCCGACTCCTCTAGATCGTTTCATAATCGACTGCTTCCTTTACAAACTTTGTCATAACTGCAATTAATTACGAAATGGCTATAAAAAATACAAACGACACCAAACACTTCACAAGCTTACAAAAATTTTATCAATCGTCGAACTTTGGATACAGTAATTCATTTAATTCTTCAGATTCGCTCCAGTATTATCTATACCAATATCTGGTAGGTACAGTACTTCAAAACAAACGCATTTCAGAATGAAATGCCGTTCTATCTTTAATAAATGAATAGCTTATATAGTTCGTAATAATCGTTGATTCACGAAAATACAACCTTCACACTCGGTCCGAATAAGAAATATACACACACTTAAGAAATAAGAATATACACACCACTTGAAGTATAAGAACATAATTTATCATTTATTCGTCATCGGTAATGTTTGTTTGTAGCAGTATAAACAGCAGTGTTGACAACATGGAAAAGTAAACTTCAAATAGCTAAACGAAAGCACTACTCTCGAACGAGGTACTGCATTGTGATTGTGTTTCTGTATTGTACTTTACAATGCTCAGTAGTCCTGTCAGATACACGATGTTCCATGTATTTTTAACATTCAAGGTTACTTCAATATCTGCAATAGACTAACCTCAAACAAATATTATTATGATGTTGAAGGAGTTCAGTTTAAATATTTTAAATGATAACCTACATTAATTTTGTTTAAAGTCTTGTTGAACTCTGAAATAAAATAGATATAAGTATTAAAATTTAAAATAGCTTATTTTCTTTTTTGGAAATGCTATTGGTCAAATTTGTCTAAATGACCCCTCTAATATTTTTTCAAATTTTAAAAATTGTGTTGAGGAACGGTTATGAATGTAATTGAATTATAACAAGATCTTGCATGCTATTTTGGTAGCCTTCTGGGTCCATGGACGGATTTAGGAGAGGAACTGGGGAGGGGGTATGACAAAGGGTGCAAGCTGTTCCAGTGGGTATGGACCAGTAAAAACGAAGGTCCAACAAAATTTTGTTGAAAATTAGACGCTCAACAATGGGTTTTAACACACATTGAGACTAAAATTTTTGAATCTGAAAAAAGATGTATTGTTCAGAGCACGATTTTTTTAAAATTGTTCGTTAATTTGCCTAACAGTAAATTATACTTGCCTAATGGTAGTTGTAATCACGGTAAATAGAATACACGGTAGGGGCCACGCGCATGTCCTCCCCACCACTTGCCGGCTATGGCGCGTCATCGGGGCAAACTCAGACATAGAAAACAGTTTATAATGTTAGTTCTAGTAACTGTATTATAGTAATTACAATAATAATTCTTTTTGTATAACATTATTAACGCTATTAATTACTTTACTAACTGAATTTGCTCATTGTCAAAACGGAAACTTTCTATTTTATACAATACTAGCATTACCCGTCGTGGCTTCCCTCACGAAACTTAAACTGTTTCAGTAATGCAATAATTTAGAAACACAAAAAAAAAATATAGCCCATTAATAAAAGCGTGATCATCTAAACTCGTGATTATTTTACAGCTAATATGAAAAAATATTATAACCTGAATATGTTGTTTTATTCAAACGTGTACCATTCGAATTTAAGAAAATCTGATAAAAAATATTTTTCTCCAATACAAACATTTATACCTCTTTTATATTTTTGTCCTTTTAGGGGATGAATTCGGTGGGGGGGAATGCTGAATTACTTGTAACATAATTTGCGTTTTAAAATATTTTGTTTACTTTTAAGAAAAACCGATAAAAATATTTTTCTCCAATGAAAACACTCTTTTTCTCCAATTATACTTCTTTTTTACATTGTTAGGCTTTTAGGGAATGAATTCGGAAAAATGTTGAAATATGTGTTTCATTATTTGTGTTTCATAGCATACTTCTAGCATATTCGATCTAAAACAAATATTTTCTCAATACAAAATTGTATAGCACTTTTTTACATTGTCTACCCCCTTTCAGTCTCTTTAGGGGATGAGTTTTGGGAAATGGTGAAAAATATATTTCATTACTTATATTTAAAAATGACCATGTTACGTTTTAAGAAGGTCAAATGAAAAACATATTTTTCCAATAAAAATTGTTGTACCTCATTTTTACCTCTTTAGGGGTTGAATACTGGAAAATCATTTTTCAGTGCACCCCTACACGTGGTGGTAATCCTGAAAATTTCAAATCTTTAGGTATTATAGTCTCGGCTATACGTTGATTATTAAAGTTGAACTGGGTAAGTAGTTTGATGGCATTAAAATCAAATTTTTGCATAATCCTTTCTTAGCGTATCTCGACATTGTTGTAAGAAGGTACTCTGAAAATTTCAAATCTCTAGCTATACGTTGATTAATAAAATTGGACTGGGTAAGTAGTTTAATGGCGTCAAAATCAAATGTTTACAAAATTTTTTCTTAGTGCACCTTGACTATTTGGTTGTAAGAATATACCTTGACATTATTGTAAGAAGATACTTTAAAAATTTCAAGTGTCTAGCTGTAATAGTATTGGCTGTACATTGATTATTAAATTTTTATTGGGTAAGTAGTTTAATGGCGTTAAAATCCTTTCTTAGTGCACGCCTATATGGTAACATAAATGTATCCTAAAAATTTCAAGTCGCTAGCTAAAATAGTTTTGGCTCTGCGTTGATTATGAATCAGTCAGTCAGGACTTCTTCTTTTATAAATTAAGATTACATAATATTAAAGTAGATTATAGGTCCATAGCTTGAAAAATTCTAGAGTTATTTTTTATTTGAAAGTTAAAAGCACATCACACTATGAATAACGTATTTAAGGATGGTCCTTGACAATTATTTGGTTGACTGTGAAAACATACATCTGGAATAAAAAATTAGCAATAAATTAAATTACAAAGGACCAACCTATGTATGGGCTTTTATGCCCCCTTTAGGTCCTTTTTTGTATATATTTTTATACATAATAGGAATTTTGTAGTAAATAAATAAATAGCACATAGACATATTATGCAAACAGTAAAATAAACTACGTATTTCTTAGATTTTATGTTTCAAAACATGCCATCTCTCTCCCCCCCCACACACACAACCATACAATATATATATATATATATATATATATATATATATATATATATATATATATATATATGTATGTATGTATATAATTATTATTCTTCATATATAGATAACAAACTATTTTCGATACCTAGTATAAGTTATTGTATGTAGTTTACTGAGTTTTTTACTTTTCTTCCTTCTGGCATCAGTGGTTTTATTTCCGTAACTTTTTTAGACTTCTTTTTATTTAAAGATTTCATCCTCATAAATGTAATGGTACGGACATAACAGGATATGGTAAATTCACCTACTGAAGAATAATTATTATTTAGAGTGTCAGATTTTTCATCACACCTTTTTCTTTATTTAGCCCATTCTCACCATGATATTTCAAAAAGTCCCTTTCCATTTTTACCATGATGTTCAACCATTCTTCAGTAGGATACATAAGGTAGCCTTTTGACAAAGTTGACAGCCAATCCCTTAGATTATTATGGCACTCGTTTGTTGAATGACCGCATACAAAAGTTGAGACGATATTTTTTTTCCTTGACTCTATACGCTATATAGCCAGCCATCATCATCAGTAGATCAGAGTTCTTCTGTAGATCACACTTCACGTCATCTTCAATAGCTTGCAAGTCATTTAAGGCTCCTCCTCTTCGTCAGATTATCAGCAAAAAATATTCTTAAACTTAGTAACATTGCTTTGTAAAACCACATTTTTATTTTTAACCAAGACCAGTTCTTGTAATAAAGTTGAATTTGTTCCTTCAAAAGTAAATTTTCATTTCTTAAACATTTCATTTCTTCTACAGAGGCATTATTTACAACGATATTTGTATTAAAATTACTGACTACGGAAAGTGGGTTTCATTTACAGAATTACACGTTACAATTGCACCAACGTCATTTCAGTTTACAGGTGATTTTTCTGGTAGATTTCCATCGGACTCTTCAATAAGTTTTTTTAATATTTCCTGGTTTTCACGTTTTTTAATCCTTATCGTTCGTTCATAATCAACACATTTATTTTCAACGGTGGAAATGTTAAAACGTGGAATAGCACCGGATTTCACAGGTGTTGTATTTAATAATTAGGATTTAAAATCACTTTTGAAATCATCGTCATTAAAATGAAGTGAACAGACTTTAACAGTATAAAAATTAAAATGATCTGCTCATTTACATGCATGAACCCATGCTTTTCTCAGGCCTTCATTTTTTGGAATTATATGAAATGTAATTCCTTTCCCTTTACAATTCTTCTTATTATTATAGCAATTGGCAATAGTGCAACCAGGCATTGTTATGCATACACAGTTATGCAATACCAAAACAAAATACATTATGTATTTTTTAGGATTCAAAAGATACTTAAATCTTTTCTTATATTTATTAAACCTCGAACACAAAACAGAATTATCGTGCAGTATTGTTGTTGACACCTTTTATTTAAAACACAACACCTACAAATTAAATAAACACACCGAATCTCCAATTACATTTACAGAACATCGAATTGTTTAGCGGGAAACTACATACAGTAGCAGTGAAGTGTTTGACCCAGTGATGTCACACGCATGGTAGTCTACTGTGCAGACTTACTGTGGCCCCTACCGTGTATTCTATTTATCGTGGTTGTAATCATAAAAACCAATAAAAAGTTCTCATTGTATTTTTTTATAATTTTTTAATTATCATAAATTATAATAAATATTATTAAACTGATTCAGCTTAATCTTATATGTCTTCTATCTACATATATTAACAAAATGAAGTGTGTGTGTGTGTGTGTGTGTGTGTGTGTGTGGTAAGACGTGCGTGTGTGTGTGTGTGAGTGCGCACGTGTGTGTGTGTGTGTGTGTGTGTGTGTGTGTGTGTGTGTGTGTGTGTGTGTGTGTGTGTGTGTGTGTGTGTGTGTGTGTGTGTGTGTGCGTGCACATGCGTGTGTGTGTGTGTGTGTGTGTGTGTGTGTGTGTGTGTGCGCGCGCGCACGCCCTTCTGACCCCATATTGAATATTATACCTTAAAAATTTTGTAGAGACTAAATAGTAAATTATTATCCTAATTATAATGTGATATACTAATAATATATAATAATAATTAAAAAAATAGGAAAGTTTGCAGTGTTTTTACAGTAGTCTGTAAAACAATGACCAAAAATTAAGAAATATAAACTTTCAGATTCATGAAATAAGGAATATGAATGATAAATACAAAAATAATTATTAGGTAAGGAACTGAAACTATGATCAATTAATAAAAGTAGAAATAAGCTTTTCGTCTACTTAATTAATAGAAAATAAAATAAATAGGCATAAAAAATATGCAACAAAGGAAAGTAAAACAAATTTGTTATAGTAAAATAAAAAATATGTATTTTATTAATTATTAAGCATCAATAGTAGGCTAACAGTATTTCACTTGGTATAAAGTGTCATTTTATTATCGCTTTGTGCAGGCAAATTTCCTTGTAAAACAACAATCAGACAAGATAACAATGAGCAGAGAGCAGGATATTTGAACAGCAATTACTGCTCAGTGCCCAAACAGTGTTCACAATAGCAGCAAATGAATACACAGCCTCACCTCTATTGAAGAGTAGTTACAACAGACTCGTCTGTAGTGGTTCAAATATCGATAGACATTTTAAACCTTTTATAAACAGTGAGAAAGATTTGAGCACTTTCTCAAACTGAGTCGAACAACCTTTGGATATATATAATGATTTTGTTGTTGTTTTCTTGAATTTATTTTTGCACTATAAATTTCTTTCATTTCAAACTTGCTACAATGGCTACTCAAGTAGAATTTGAAGATTCATAACTAATATATGAATGACCCAAAATTAAGCGAAATGTGATGAATCAATTTTTAGAAATTATATCATTGTTTAGTTTTTTTATGTTTAGCTACTGGACAAAATGTTTATTTGTACTATAATGACCCATACATTTTGTTTACACTAGTTATGGACTATATTTTACAAAAAAAACTTAATCAAAATCGTGTAAGCCAGTTTTGTAGAAATACTTTTTTTAAGTTTTCAACTTAAAATAGATGTAAACAAAAATTTTGTATTTAAAAACGATCTTGAGATATGTAAAAACTTGACCTACATGCCAAATTTTTCACACACATTTACACACACACACACACACACACACACACACACACACACACACACACACACACACACACACACACACACACACACACACACACACACACACACACACACACACACACACACACACACACACACACACACACACACACACACACACACACACACACACACACACACATACACAGCGCAGATTCAAATGGAAACAATTTGAAGAAATATACATTTTTTAGTTACCTAATTAAGTAAAACAAAAGTACCAAATATTGGCATAACTTTACTTTTTATATTAAAATGGAGCTTCTCTGAATCATGCATGAACAGTTACAGCGGGACAAGTTAAAGTTGAAGTTATCCTTGAAGAGCCCCACAGGGGGGTGCAGACTAGCTGCACCTATTGACAAGAGTTAGACGTCCCTCATGGTACCCGAGTCTAACACACATACACTTACAACACTACACTACAACTTTAAAACTTTACACTCACAGTTACATTTAGTGAATTTCAAGCTAAGGTGGAACAGCATATACCGAGGGCTGCATGGCTAAGGGGGAACTTAGCTTTAGTATGTGAACTCTGGATACCGAGCGACCTCCAGTTTCAATTAGCCTTACCTATGCATGCGGGGCTCTGCATGGGTGGACTTCTTTTTCTCTAGCTGATCGTGGGACCATTTATGGATACTCAACAATCAAAATTAACTAATACACACCTTGGGGAACTTTTAGGAGTGGACCTGGGGTGTGGGAGTTTGGAAAAGGAGGATACTGGGGTTGGACTCAATCCACCATTGTTGTATTGGAGCCGACTGTGGGGCTACCATGCAGTCCTACTGTGTCTGTTTCCGATGCTGGTTGTGTTTCTGGGGGATCTGCAAAGGTGGACCTAGAAGACGTGGATCTGCAAAGGCTGTCAAACGTGAGCTAGAAGTGATGTTTTAGATCTTACTCTGGGGACCAAGGGCATGCATGCTGCATTGGGTATGTGGCGTGTGTCTAAAGAGCCGTCTATGTCGGATCATATGCATATCGTCATGGATCTTGGGGTTATAAATAGATCAGTAAATACTTATCGAAATCCTAGGAATACTATATGGGGGGGCCTATGAAGAAAAGCTTAGGTCTGACCTTAGGGATCTTAGGAGGCCGATAAGTAATTCACATGAGTATGCAGCTGGAAGACTGGTGGAGATAGTTGCGGACTCCTTTCATGAGAATTGTCCCCTTACGAAGAAGGTTGATAGGATTAATGTCAAATGGTGGACCCAGGCACTTTCTGAACAAAGGGGACAGGTTAGAAGGCTGTTCAATGCGGCCAAGCGCTATAGTAAGTGGGAGGCCTATAGGCGGGCCCTGACCGAGTATAATAAGGCATTCAAAAGGGCGAGACGGGACTCGTGGAGGAAGTTCTGTGTGGAGGTCAGTCGTACTTCTCAGGGAGCACGACTTCACAAAGGTCCTAGCCTTGGACCCTTTAAACCCTATGGGGACCCTTGTTGGTCCTAATGGGGAGTGTACAACAACTGGGAAGGACACCTTGGAAGTCCTACTCAAGGAACACTTTCCTGACTCTGTGGTCAGGGATGTATGAAGGGAGCAAGTGTCTGATGTTCCCTATAGGAAGCCTAGTAGGGGAGATTGGAAAATCGCAAACCAAGTTGTGGGCTTGGACAAGGTGAGATGGGCCATTAATACCGTTCACCCATTCAAGTCACCTGGTACTGATGGTATTTTTCCATCACTTTTGCAGCATGGAGGAGAGCCTATAGCTGTTATTCTTTGCAGATTGTACCGGGCCAGCATAGCCACTAGGTTATGTACCTCTGGGGTGGAAAGCAGTCCGTATAGTCTTTATTCCTAAGCCAGGGTGAGCATCTTATGCTGACCCCAAGGCTTTTAGGCCAATCAGTTTGACTTCGTTCTTTCTGAAGACATTAGAGAAATTGGTAGATAGATATGTCAGAGGGGTCATGATTCCTCTACATGTCAGTCAATATGCCTACCAATCAGGAAAAGGTTGTGACAGTGCACTTCATAATTTGGTTCACAGATTGGAAGGGACTCTTGAGACCAAAGAATACGCCCTCGGTGTCTTTCTAGATATTGAGGGAGCTTTTGACAATGCTTCACATGCTTCAATGCTTCGTGCCCTGTCAAGATGCGGGGTGGATAATTCCGTGTGTGGCTGGGCGGAGGACATGTCGCATAGGAGGTCAGTTGTAGCCAAAGCTCTAGGAGAAGAGGTGGAAGTGGAGGTTGTCAGGGGCTGTCCGCAGAGGGGGTGTTTTGTCCCCTCTTTTATGTAACCTGGTGGTGGACTCACTCCTGAATCTTCTCTTGTCAGAGGATGCTATACCCAAGGATATGCCAACGATTTAGTGTGCTAATCCGAAGGAGGCATGGCAACACAAGTGGTAGATCTCATGAAGACAGCTTTATCACTGTGGAAACCTGGTGTAGTCAGGAGAACCTAGGGGTTAACCCCAGGAAAACTACTCTGGTTCCTTTTACTAGAAAGAGGATTACCCCGCATTTACGAGGACTCAAGCTCTTTGGGGAGACAATTCCAGTTGCAAACGAGGTGAAGTATCTAGGCTTGATGTTGGACACTACGTTAACCTCAAATGCTCATCTGGGGCACATCATGGGGAAAGCCGATAAGTCATTAATGGCAGTTAGAAGAATGGTTGGCAAACATGGGGACTGATACCAGGAATGATGAAGTTTATCTATGCTGTGAACATTTGACCTGTGGTGTGCTGTGGTGTGGTGTACTAAGGTTGAGCAGAGGGGGGCCAGAGAGTCTCTGACTAAGTTGCTAACTTCAAGTCACATAATTTATGATTGTGAGGTTCTTGCTAGAAGGAGGCTAGGGATTTTTGGTTTCCAAGACCCTAGGGATCTTCAGCAGAGTGAGCTAGTTAATGGATTGTTGGAACTTATTAGGGGCACCAATCTGCTGTACTAGGTATTTTAAGAGGTAAGTTACATAATAGGTCAGTCAATCGCAGTGCCTGGGGTTGAACTATCCCTTCCTCTAGTAAATAATCTTAATTGTATCCTTGAAGAGAAAGGAGGAAGAAGGAATAAGTACACGCACATATTTTTTGTTCAGGAATGGATGTATGGACATTATGGACATGAGAGTGCACAGAGAAATAGCGTGCACGCACACACACACACACACACACACACACACACACACACACACACGCATAACACTTTTATTTACTCATGAACCATAAATTCATTTAATTTAAAAAATGTTTACACTGACTTCAGGTATATATGGTTCTTCATTTGTGACCCACAAAACTACAGTTCACAAAAATTAGGTGATTACCTCTAAAAGCGGTTTTGTAATTATGTGAGACCTGGAGAAGAGAACAGTGTACTGATTGATGAATAGGTTAATAAATGACAGTTTTAAGCCACAAGGTTTGAATGTTGTTCATGGGAACAACACTAGTAAGAATGTAAAATATAATGAGTAGAATTTCACGGCACAGCAAAAAGCTGCTCAAATAAAGCACACTACTGATATTGTGCTTGTAATTATTAGACACAATTCATATCAGCATGCTAAATAAAATAATCCATTATTTTAGCTTGTTTAAAGAAGAAAAGTATTAAAAAAGTTAAAATATAAAATAAAATTAGCAGTAACGTATGTATTACTCAAGTGATTCATTATTGTATTTTACAAGGTTGATTTTTAAAAATATTTTAAAAGAATGCACATTTGAAGGTAAATTATACATGAACATTTATGTTTCAATTGTGCTGATCCAAGGTCTAGGGTTCAAACTTGCAGTGTTGTATTTGCACAAACCTAAAAAAAAAAAAAATAAAATAAAATAAAAGTTATTAATAGACTTTAAATGAAATAAAAACAAAAACTGAACATGAACAGTGAACAGAAAAGAACAAAGCACAAATGTTTTCAGATTTAATCAAATTAACTGACAAGCTGACATATAGTTCTAGGATTATTCAAAAACAAGAAATTGTTTGAAAAATTTAAAATTTCGGGTCTGAACTTTGTTGATTTATTATGAGTTTTCAGATTTCTTTGCCAACTGTAGTGTTCTTTTTTACAACTTTTATATTCAACCAAGTAGGACTTTTAGTTTATACATTTTTATAATTAATTTAAAAATAAATAAATACAAAGTTTTTATTAAAAATGTGTAATTTTCTGTTTTAAAAATGTTGTACACTTTTGAATTATGATTCTTCATGTATGATAAAATTTGAACTGATATAATGAACTGTTATACATTTGTCTATAGTCTGCATGTGTAAGATATATTACACAATGTAAAAAATAATTTTGTGATACAGATTTTTTATTGTTAGTATCTGTTGGATTTAGAAATATTGTAATAGCTAAAAAACTAAGATGGAAAAAGTTGATTATACAGTAGACCCGTACATAGAAAAGATCATTTCAGCTTAACATTTTTCATAACACTTACTTTCTAGCCCCAAGTTGCTACGAACAGGTTTTGGCTTATGCTTAGCTTCCTTCATCCACTTATCCACAGCTTCCTGCGACTTCTGCAGCTTCTCTTGTTTCATCCTTTCCAAAGCTTCTGTATCACACTGTTTCTTCAATATTTCAGCTGAATGGAAAACAAAACTAATAGTGAATAAATGTATCTGTTTTGCAGCAACAACTATCAATAAACACACACAAACTACAGGTATATTAAAAAAATCCCTTTTGAAATTATTCAAATATTTTCCACCTAAATTAAAATTAATTATTTTCCACTTGGTTGATTTAAAAAATATATGAATTAAAGTACACTGATTAATTTAAAGGTAAATAAAAATGTTTATAAAAATATTTGTCTCTTTATTTTTACAAAGAAACAATATATTTTGCAAAAATTTTAAGGTTCATTACACTTAAATAAACGTGAAATGTAACAAGTTCCTAAGTGTAGAAATAGGACCTCCTCTAAATTTAAATGCTGTTCATATCCTTCTCTTTATCCGTTGTATATTGTAAAACCACAACACGCTAACGCTGTTGAAGAAACTTGTGGAAACCTGCAGCATTCTGAATACAACCCATAATAGCAGGTGCATTTCTTTGAAACATGTCCCCCACATGTTCCCCCTGCCATTTATCAATCCAGTTTTCCAGCAGAGGCAGCTGATGGGTTTAATGATACTACCATCCTCTAGCCCATACCACTGTCACTCATCTACTCAAGAAACACTAACACGATTTCTCACTATTCTACATATCTTAGTTAACTCTAAAGTATTAAATAACCCATGGAGTGAATGACATAGTCCTAATGGTATGTTAAACAGAGCAATGGGATACCCAGCAACCTCCCAGTGTTTTAGCCTTAACCAAGCATGCAAGGTTCTAAATAGGTAAACTTATTTTCTTAGTTACTCATAGGAACAACATGAGTAAGAATATAAAATAGAATGAGTGGATTTCATTGCACAGTAACAAATCTGGCCAAATGAAACACAACCTCCATTATAATGGTCAAGAGAAAGAAAATTGAAAGAGGACTGGGAAAGAAAGCGTAAGCAAGCACATCAATAATGAACTGAAAAGTCACCAATTAGAAGTGGGGAAGTTGCCCATCTTAAATTAACTCCAAATCCTAGACTTTATGAAGAGTCTAGAGCTGGAGAAGGTGCCATAATTAAGCATCTCAGAAATATAGAAAGAGGGCACAATAGATCTACAAAAGTTTCAGTGTAATAGTAACCCTAGAAATTCATTAATTCATTAATCAAGCCGATCAACAATTAGACTCATGATGTCTGGCGTGGCATTGTCATGCAGAAGGTGTAAAAAGAGGAGCATCACACCAGACTGGGTGGCTACCAAATGTGGAGCTGACTATGCATGTAAAACCTAATCTATTGTTTTTAATATAAGTGCAGCCCCTAAAAGCAAAACATTGCTGAGCGGAGTGAAGTAGCATCGTACAGCTTTCAGTGGCCGCACTTACATTTAAAACATTAGGTTTGGTTTTAACACATAATTTTTTCCGCATAGCGCAACTCGGTAGCCACCCGGCCTAAGGGCGCACTACAGGTTCAAGAATAGTTTTCTGGTATATTTGTGGATTTATGTCCTGTTCTGGAAAATGAAATCAGTTTTTTCTCTGAAGCTGATGCCTGCTCATACCACAGTGGTACCATCTCTGTACAGAAAACCTTCTGAGGTGATCGGAGACTTTTTCTGTTACCATTTTGCTTCCACTCTCTTAACAATGACTTTCAATGTGAAATCCAAGCCAGATTTCATCTGTGAATAGCAAATTAGACCAACCTTCTAAAAACCAATCTAAATGTTGTTCAGCTTGTGTAAATCACACAGTGTGTTTCCAGGATACAAAGATGTGACTCTAATTGGTCTTCTAGAGTGGTCTGCTTCATGTAAACACCCTTAAATGTTTTCAAGATGAACAATGACATCACGTGTCTCATAATTGAATTACCAGCTCAAATGCAATGATGGTAGGCAGATGTATAATTAGGTATTGATACTGAGCAGCAGTCGTAGAATATCTCTAGCCTGGGTGCTATTCTGAATGAGAGCCAGTATTTATATATGTCTTCCACATTCTGCTGGCAAAGCTCTAGCTGGTGTTGAAAGCCTCAGCAATCTGTACTTGATGCATTCCTACTTCAAGAATTGCCATAGACCTATTCAATTCAACTAAGGAAAGATGTTGATATTCCATATCAGGAAAAAAAACATAATCCAAGAGAGTGTATTGACTTACCCGTACACAAAATTAAACTGAACACCACTAGTAGTGCAGATATTGTCAATTGATTATCAATAAGATATAGCCATATCAAAGGAGATTGTATTCACAAAAACTCCAAGGGTAGCATTGCAAACCAAGTTTTATAAATCTATTGCAATATGATCATTATAAGAGTAGATAGCATAAAAAAAAGAAAATTTAATTTTTGCTTGTTCTAAAACAAAGTAACTTTTAACAAACAAAATATCCCTAGATTCTTTGTGTGTGTGTATGAGGTCTGTTTAAAAAAAGACCAACCTTTAGACACAAAATCTTTATTACAATACTAAAAACTTTATACATGCTTGTCTCCCTCTTACTTGCTATGCACTGGTTCCAGGGTTTATTAACTGTTATACACTCCCTCAAACTCGTTTGGTCTAATGTATTTTAGCTGTGATTTCCCTTGAATTTCTTTTATACTTTGAAAATGGCATCCTTTTAAGGTGAATTTTTATTTAGGAAATAAAAAAAATCACCTGGAGCCATATCTGGCGAGTACAGAGGATGGGAAAAAACAACTGTTTCGTTATTGGCAAACCTGCACAGGCAAATGACTTGGCACATTGTTAAGGTGCAAAATCCAGTTCTTGTTTTTCTATAGTTAAGGCCTTTTCCGTTGCACATCTTCCCATAAATGACTTAAAACATCCACTTAGAACTCCTTGTTGACTGTCTGATCTTGTGGTACAAATTCATGATGAACACCTCCAAGGCAGTCAATGAAAACTACCAACATTGATTTCATCTTTGAGAGACTCATACATGCTTTCTTCGACATGACAAATGTTGACCAACCCATTGTGGTTGTGCCTTCATTTCGACATCATATCCATATACCCAGGTTTTGTCACCTGTGATGATAATTTTCATAAAGTTTTTGTCGCTGTTTGCATTATGAAGCAATTCTTGGCTAATGTTGCCACAGTTTTCTTTTTGTTCTCTTATGAGCAGTTGTGGCACCATTTAGCAGAGGTGCGATGCATGCAAAGTTTTTCTGATAAAATTTTGTGGCATGACCCAATGCTGATCCTAACTTCTTTTGCAACCTCCCGCAAAGTTAAACAATGATTTTCATGAGTCACAGATTGAACAACATTAATTTGTTATCATTTGTTGAGGTTGAGGGTCGCCCTGATCTCGGATTTTTGTCGGTTAATGTTCTGTTTTATTGGAAACACATGTACTAATCTTAGCATTGTGTGTTCAGCTGAAACAATCGTCCTTATCGGCCTTCTGAAGCAATGCCCACATTTCAGAAAAATATTTACCAATGTTAAAGCAAAATTTAATGTTACAACACTCTTCAAAGTCATTTATTTTCACTTTTTCACTACGTAGCAGAGAGCTGACTGCACATGTTTACTAAATTAGTTTTGTTTGCTAACTGATCAATTGCTGCAATGTATCAAGGGACTAGTTTACTTTCTAAAGAATGCAGCTGGGTGTTTAGAAGTCTAGAAGTTTACACTAGGTGCTCTACAGCATAGCACATAAATTCAAATTGTACAAGGTTTGGTCGTAATTTCAAAAAGTCAGTTATTTTTTTAACAGACCTCATATTTGTTTTCCATGCTTGTTGATTTATATTTAAAACAGTTATTGCTAAATCTTAACATTACTTAACTGATTTAATTTCCAAGTTTGGGAATTAATTTAAAATTTCACAACATAATATAGCGACAGGAGTGAACATAGTTAGTACATCAGTTTTCTAAGGAACATTTGAGAAAAACCATTGCAATATAGTTATAATACTGGTAATAATTAACACAAATAGGATACATTTAATTCAAATAGATACAGAACTATTACATACTATATACTATACTATCTATTACTATTACTATTACTATCTATTACTATCTATTACTATACTATCTCATAAATTACAGTGTGTAAATTGTGGATTCATAAAATGCAATCAGAGCAACCATATATGTTTTGGATGGTCCTCGGAAGCTATATGAAATACATGTTTTTCTTCCATTCCTACTCCATCTTCTAATACAAGATGCTGCCTTCTGAGAGATTATAGCATATTACCCACACTAAGGAATGACAAAATATTTTAATAAATAGTTTTTTTAATATATTTTTTTAATTTTCTCTAATTTCAAGTTTTTATTAGAGGGGAAAACGGAATCAGCTGAAAATTTGAAGATTATAATTTACCTTTCCTCAAATCATCTTTTTTCTTGAGCCAGATCAGCCAGCTCAGTTTTGCTGTCTCTTGCTTCAACCTTTCAGACTCTTCTCTAAATTTCTTCTCTCTTTGTTCCTGGTTCTTCTTCTCCTTCAACTCCTCGCGCTTCATTTCCAGCCATGCCTTATACGTGAGCCGGCTTCCTTTAGCTGCATCTAAGCTCGTTTGCCTTGTCATGGCCTGTGGCAAACAAAAGCTCTCTATAATTCAACTGCAATCTTAGTACTAGTACAATATGAATATTTTCAATAAAAGATTGTTCCACTGTTTTTCATCGTAAATATTTTGACTAGATAAAAACACTGTTGAACACAGTTATAATACAATTGTATTATAAAGTGATTGAATGCTCTCAATATCATCTGGAAAGAGTAGTATTACTGCTATACAATACGGATAGGTATTTTATAGTGGCTGATGTCCAATGATGTGTTTAAGTGTCACTTCACACTTTATAATAAGCTTGTATTATTAAAAGAGGGAAAAAGGATACAAAAAAAGTTTATTATAGGACAAATTAAGAAGTGTCAATAAAAACGCTAACTGAATTCCTCCAAACTAGACTTCCTCTTAATTATTGAAAAAAAGATGCAAAGTTGAATGGTTAACATAACAATCCATATGTACCCCTATCATACTTTTATACCTTACCATGGTAAATAAATTAGATATGAATAGAAAGAATAAGTTGTTTCTGTTGCTTCAGCCTTATGAGGCTTATAGTGTGCATCTGTCCATTGCAATGCTTTAAAAAACCAAGACTATTTGTTGTTTAATTGAAACTCATTTTCAAGGTAGAAACATGATGGAAAAAAGATTTAGTTCAAGCTTAAGAAAAATGTAATAACTACAACAAAGTTTTATTTTCAGAATAAAATTTTATTGTTGTGAATTAAAAAAAATATTATTTATTTAAAATTGAATCAAATAAATTGACTCGATAAATTGATTCAAATAAGTTAAATAAACTGATTTATTTAAAATTAAATCAATTAGTGCAAAGTAAAAAATAATTTTTTCTTAATTGTTGATTGTTTATTAATTTAGTTAAAATTATAGGTGAAAGTGTCAGATATAAACTGAATTTACAATTTTCATATAAACAAGCAAAGGATGGTTCATATCTACTATTCTCAACCCTTCCTCATTCTACATAAACCATGACAAGAAGAGCCATTTTTGGGCCTTTAGTAACAGTTGACTATCTGATGAAATCTAAGCCTTGTTGAAGAATCAGACGTCAGTGTGCCTTGCTAGTAGGTACTTGGAATGTACAATAAGTCATGGTTGATGTACAAGGAACTTGCATTCCCATACCCCAAGAATCTAATCTAATCTACATAAACCACTTCTCCTTACTATTTCAGCATCTGTAAAGACATAGATTTACAAAAATCAGATCACTAAAATAAGCAATACTCAAAGAAAGAAGCAAGAATGTTTTTTACCAAGCCTGGCACATAGACCCATCTGGAGAATAAATTTTCTCAGAACCTTAAAATAAGTTTAGATACAACAAAATTTCAATATGAAGATGGCTTTTTTTCAAAAACTTGTTTGTTACTTGTCACTACTAATATGCAAAGCACAAAACATTAAAATTGTGCTGAAACCACTTTTCATGTAATACAATAAGCTATGTATATTTGACCACAATAAAATAAATTTGTGTTACTCCAAAACTGTTTTATGTTTAATACTTGAAAATCCATTTGTACTGTTATTTGAAGTTGAAGCTCCATGAATTCAATAACTTTTATGGTAATTAAACAATCATTTTTTAAATTTGTTTTAATAAAATTCAAACCAATTAAGTCAAATGTTAAGAGGAAGGAGTTTATAAAGATCATATGATAGCTGGATGGTGCTTTTTGGGGTGTGATTTCAAAAACTGAATTTTTTTATCACTCACTACTGATTAATCAACATATTTATTACAAAAAACTGTATACCCAAGTTTCATTAATTTGCCATTTTGCATATTTAATGTAGTTTGAACATTTTTCATATTGTTAATGATTGGTAAGTTGTTAAAGAACTTCAAATTTTCTATGTCTCCTATAGCTTTCTGATGGTGTGACTGGGAGATCACTCACTTGGAACTTCTTGTATAGTGTGGTAATCTTTACCCCTTTTTTGATTAATATAACACATGCCAGCAGACAGTGTTATGATAATATTTTTAACAAATATACTTTATTTTTATTTTTGCCTACAAAGGCAAGTTGGCATCATCAAAATCCTGAGTTGCATCTCTATCAGGAAGAATAATACAGGTACCTATTACAATTATAAACCTAGAACCACTAAACACCAGATAACATTTGAAAAAAACCACGAACATTGAACACATTGCGCTTTGACTAAACCAGTTCTCTTTTGTAAATTATCAAAATCTCATTAAGTAAACATTGTAAATAAAACATCAGTTTAGATAAACTTTGTGTACTTTCAAGTGTGAAAGTTTAGCTGTACAACTAATGGTCACTCACCAGACGTTGATTACTATCTTTCACCCTTCGAAGGGCTCTTGAGAGAAAATTGAAGTTTTTTCACACCTTCTTTGCAAAATGTAGGCAAAATTTGTGAATGGAACTTGTTAAAAAGAAATCACAATAAAAATCTGTAAAATTTTTATGAAAAGTTCTAATTAATAAAATTACAAAAATCTTATTCAGCTTTTAAAAATGAAGGTATATATTTGGAAGTTTTCTTAATAAACAGTAATTATTAATGAGTAACAAATATCGGAGTTACTATTTCTACAAAAATCTGGTTTTCTGGTAGCTAATGGAAAAAACTGGAATTGGTGTTTCAAAGATCTAAAGCTGCTTTAAGAGTTCTTTCCAAAACCATTTCTAAAAACAACTAGTGACTCTGAGTATGATAGTTCAAAACTAATATCCTACTCAGCATTAAATCAAATTTTCAATTCTATTTAGAAAACTTACTATCTACATATTAATTAAACATAGTAGAAAAATAATGTTTCTTAATTGATATAATTTTCTTAAAATATAAAAAAAAGGACTCTTGTTCTGTATTACCACACTGCAATTTTTATGCAAAAATATATTCTTAAAATACAACACAAGTTTTATTACAATTTTAAAAAAGAATATTTTAAAGAAAACAAAATTTCACAATGGATGGGTTTTACGAATTTCAATATCCATGGAAACGATACCATTATAGCAAAAATAACAATAATTCTATGTTAGTTACCATGACCTTGATTTTGTGGTTGGAAAGGCTATTCAGTTATAGTGTGGATGTTCAATCTCATCAGCTGATGCAAGACATTATATCAAATAATGTAGCATTTCATATCCCAAAACCATTTGAATAAAATAATTGAAGTGTATGTGCATTTCATTATTAATTAAAATTCAGTAGTATCTGACAACACAGATAATGAAAAAAATTTCAAGCTGTGCTCTGCTTTTAGGGAAAAATTAGTTGTATAACAAATAAATCTGTTTTTTTTAATACTATGATTGCTTATGATGTCAATAAATCCCAATGATTCCTCTTTTTTTGGCTTAGTCATTTAATAAATATACCACACAAATTTTGGTATTATTTAATTTACAGTAGAATTTTGATTAACCATTGACGTGATGGATGACAGAATAGAAGGATAACAGAAATAGACCATCCGTTTTTTTCAGGAATCAGTAAAAATAACATACTATATTATGTTTATAGCACAGAATATTTTTTTATTATTATTAATTTGGAAAATATAGTAAAACTCTCAAATTTTCTATTTAACTAAATAAATTTTACATATATAGGTCTTATGTATATAAATTTTACATACAGAAAATTATCTGAATTTAATCTTTTGATAAGTATTCATGTAATATATGTGAGAGCACCACAGGGGCCAATTAGTGTACTCATGTAAGTTATATGATTGACTTATACCCTGAATGGTATTATCGTAAATAATGTGAAAGTGTTTATATTTCAATAGAAACATGCATGCACTTTTTTGGAATTTGTTGACACTATTTGAAATATTACTATCTCATTCTACTAGATGATAGGATAGTTTACTCTGCAATTATGAATTTTTGCTTTGTGTAGCAATCAGTATCAGTTGCCGTTGCCTATGCTATAAGAAAGTCGTGCCAATTTATAGTGCCTTGGTTTGTCTAGAACAGGGGTCTCCAAACTTTCCAGCCTTAGGGCCATACTGATTACTCCAGTAAGTTCCGAGGGCCAAAACCATATTATCATTGTTGCCGGTGGTAAAAAGTGAAATAGTCCACTGATGAAAAAAAAAGTCCGAAAAAGTACGCAACGTTTAAAAAAGGCTGCAAATCGGACTAAAGTCCGCAAAACGGCAACACTGCATATTATTAATTTTCCTGTCATTATCTGTAATTTCTAGATTAGTCGTAGAGTAACGTAGATTAGCCATGAGGAGTAACGTGACACGACATCTGGTGGACACAAGCGGAAATAGGTAGTACCTTCTATCGCTAACAGATGGCGCTAATAGCACGTACAGAATAATCTCGTTGGTTCGAGAAAGTTCTGGTGTCTTCCACTCACTGAGATGGCAGTAATTGGAATATATAAGAAGGCTAGTGGCGCAACCACAAGTCAGTTCCTATGACACTGTTGTGAAATAAAATAGTGCGTACCTCCTTAAAACGTGTTTGTGCGTGTTTAAGTTTAAGACATCTTTGTAACAGTATTTTGATTTGAATTGTTGCTTTTGTGTGTGATTTAGTAGTATGGAAAAGAAGCGAAAAATAGATAGTGAATGCAGAAAATTCAAAGATCAGTGGAACATTCAATATTTCGTAATTGAGTCCAGTAACAAGGCGCTATGTTTGATTTGCAATGAAAGCATAGCCGTTCTCAAAGAATATAACATTAAACGTCATTATGAAACAAAACATTTTCAAAATTACTCAAAATATACAGGAAGTTTGCGGACAGAAAAATTCGAAGCTATGAAGCGCGAATTGAAATCGCAGCAATCTTCATTTACAAAACTCAAAACTGAACAAGAGGCTGCAACTCGTGCCAGCTTTCGTGTGGCTCTAGAAATTGCAAAATGTGGAAAACCATTCACCGATGGAAAAATGATCAAAGAATGCATAATTGCAGTAGCCGAAGAAATGTGCCCTGAAAAGGTAAATTTATTAAAAACTGTCAGTATGTCAGCAAACACTGTGGCTCGAAGGGTAGAAAACATCGCTGAAAATATATCCTCTCAACTGTTCGACAAAAATGGACATGTTGAGTGGTTTTCTTTGGCCTTGGATGAGTCAACGGATGTGTCACATACTGCTCAGGTGTTGATTTATATTCGAGGAGTAGATAAAAGCTATGAAGTGCATGAAGAACTTCTTGATATGTATAGTATTCATGTCACAACTACTGGTACAGATATTTTTAAAGGAGTTGAAATGGCCATTAATCAAAAGAACCTTCGATGGAAAAACTTGAAATGTATTACAACTAATGGAGGCATAAACATGAGTGGGAAAGATAAAGGAGTGGTCGCTCTTGTGTCAAAGGCTGTAGAAAATGACGGTGGTTCATAACCATTAGTCTTATATTGTATCATTCATCAACAGTCTTTGTGCGGAAAATGTTTGGATATGTCTGAAGTTCTGAAACCAGTCATATCAACTGTTAATTTTATCAGATCTTTTGGGCTGAATCACCGACAATTTATTGAAGAGATTGGAGAAAATGACTTACATTATCATACTGCCGTACGTTGGCTTAGTTGTGGGAAAGTCCTTCAGCGCTTTTTTGAACTTCGAGCAGTGATCGAAATTTTTTTGAATGAAAAGCATCGCCCTCTTACTGAATTACAAAACAACGCATGGCTGTGGAAGTTAGCATTCTATGTTGATTTGACAAAACATGTGAACAAACTGAATTTGAGATTGCAAGGAGAAAACCAGCATCTTCCTGATTTATATACTAATATCAAATCATTCCGGAAGAAATTGATACTGTTTCAATCCCAACTACGAAGTAAATGTTTTTCACATTTTAAAATATGTGAAATATTCAGCCACACCACTCAGACTGAGTTTCCTATCGATTTTGCAATCGAAACTTTGAGTGCTTTGAAAATAAATTTTGATACTCGTTTCTCGGACTTTGATGCCATTGCGAATCAAATTAAGATTTTTCAGAATCCTTTTGATACTGACATTGAAACCCTAGCCCCGGAACTTCAAATGGAAATGATTGATCTACAGTGCAGTGATATAATTAAGAACAAATATCAAAACTCATCTTTGTTGGAATTTTATAAGAGTCTTCCACTGACACAATTTGATAATTTGCATAAATTTGCACATGGGCTGTTTTCTGTTTTTGGTACTACTTATTTGTGTGAAACGACCTTCTCCAAAATGAAGTACACAAAAAATGTTTACAGATCTAAATTAACTGATGAGCATCTTAAATCTCTTTTAATAATTGGTACAAGTAAAATTAGTCCGCAACTACAAACTATTGTCAGTGGAAAATCTCAATTACATAAATCTCATTAGTATTTCATATGTCATTATGCTTGTTATAAGTTATGTTTTTATTTAAAATGTATAAAATGTTAGTTGGATTCATTTCAATAATTTGTTAGTTATTATATACTGAAGTTAAATTTTCTGCATATGTCTTTCTGCATGTCTTTACTCATTACAATTCTGTGTTTCTTTATCCAACTTATCACAAAAACAATAACAATAAGCCTACAACAATGTTATGAGTAGTTAGCCCATGACCATATCAATGTAGATGTCATATTAATAATTATTCAACATAAAATTAGAATACTTCAGTAAACTAAATAATTTGCTATAAAATATATGTTCTCTAAAAGGAGTTTTCGAGGGCCGGATGTGGCCCTCAGGCCGTAGTTTGGAGACCCCTGGTCTAGAAGGTTATTTCTATTACTTAATACAAATAATTTACTATGGAAAAATTTATAAATATGTCAGTTAACAGAGTTAACATGATGATTAATAAAAAATGATGGTTAAAAGGGTGACGATTAATCGAGACTCTACCGCATATCAAGTAACATATATATTATATTATTTTTATTCTATTTATTCTTACAAAAAATTGTTTTATAGCCTTCACTTTTCACTTGAAGATAAAAATAATCATAGTATACAGCATTATCGCTTAAGCGATGGAAATAAATTTTCAAAAACTAAGAACATTAATGTAAGCTACCACAATTTTACACATCATTTATATTTTGGCTTCTAGAAGGCCTGTAAGTAACTTACATGGCATTGTAGCACATGTAGTGTTGCTATTGACCTAATTGTATGTATAAGAGAGGTAATGAGTGATAGGAGAGGGGGCTAGTTATCTTGTAGTATTGTGTGAGATTGATAAAGAAAAAAGCACATGAATGATATTAATTGATTCAGAGTCAGTTCGAGAGCATACACAAATAAAGAAGGCTACCAATAACTGTTGGGGGTCCAAAAAAGTTCTACTAATAAATAATATTTCTTACTAAAATAGTGAGAACAAATTATAATATATATTTTATGAATGTAGCAACAAATTCATATTGCATCTAATTATGTCTTGCAGGCCTACTACTATATTTTATTCAGTATATACATCTGATTTTCCTACCTTCATACACTTTAAAATGTTTAAATGTAAAAGGTAGATATATGTACTCAACAAAATAATACTTCTAGCTAAAAAAAAGATGATTAAATTAACAGTTCCTACTATTGTACTTTACAATACATGACAGTACATATTGACAGTACAGTAGGTCTAATTTTCAAGTATACACAGTACTTTAAATAAAGAAGATAATCAAAAAAGAAAGTGAAAATGAAGAGGAAGAACACACAGCTGTGCAAATGCAAATAACTTGTAAAGCTGCACTGTTGGCAAGACTTTGCAGTATATAGGGAAACAGGAAGACACCTTAATGTCCAAAAAGTGTGTGCTATAAAAGTATTTTTTCTTATTAAAAAGACACCAATATGTTACTATTTTGAAAAAAATAAAATAAACTGTAGCCTAACTTTCAATCACAGTTTATTTTTTCAGACTGTAGTTTATTCTAAATATAAAATGCAATTTGTATTTGTATAAGTCCAGTTTTTATGGTCTTCTTTTTATTTTTAACCAATTTGTGGATTAACTGCAATGGTTGCACTGCCCAATGCCACAGATAATTGAGATCCAAGATAGTGTTTGACACCCCATATACCAGACGTTCTCTACCTTTTTATGTCATGTAACCTATTAAACACTTTTTTAAAGTCATGCCAACATGTGCATTTTGACTAGTTTTAAATATTTAAAAAAAATATATTTAGTACAAAAAATTGTATTATTTTTTTTATTTAACAACTTTTTATTATTTAAACTATTCTGTAAAGCTTTTACTACATTTTGAATATGTTATGATGTTGAAAAAAGTAAAATTTATCTATTAACGTACCAGAATCTTAAATTTGACTTTAAATTATTGAAAATTTTACATTTAATTTTTTATGTTGTTTTGACCAGAATTTAACATGTTTTTACATAAATTTTGTCTTAAATTTAACTTTGATATTTATAATATGAAATGTTTTGACTAGTGTTTGTAAAAATTTATCTTTATTTGAAAATATTTTTGTATTTATTTTTAATCTTATTTTTATGTTACTTAAATATTTTCTTAATGTAAAAACAATGTAAAATTTGTTTTCAAATTAATATTAATTTTATACTTTTTTAGCCCATTTATAATCAACCATATTTTTGTATTAAATCAACATCAATTTGATTTTGATAATTTAAAATTTTATTTTTACATCAACTGAATATTTTTTTTTAATGTACAAGTTTGGACCTGATTTTTATATATTTTAAATAAATTTTGATTTAAATTTAATATCAAACTGATATTTACACTATCAAATTTTTATGTCAATGTTAATAAAATATTCTTGTGCTACATATGAGCTGGTCCCTATAAATATAAACATAACCTGAACAATAGGTAAGACAAAAACAAGTGTTTGATCAACAATGGTTTATTTATTACAACTACCAAGTTACAATCACAAAGTTGCTAAACCATAATAAAAACATTTAACATTATAGCCTACATGGTCACATGGATTTAAGTTACACTTATACCAACATGGCCTTCCATTACATTTATGTTGTTTAATTGTTTCTATATGAACAAAAGAAACCACTACAGTGCTGAACTGTTTGACTGAACCTTGCTAACATTATCAGGTCTCACTGATGTACCATTTTAATATAACAAAATTTTATTCTAAACAGAGTGGAATAACAATTGAATAAAACTTATATGATGGACAATATTTTTCACATTATTTCTTATTTGTATATATAGGCCTAAATAATGTGTATCTTGCCTTCTTAGGAAATAAAATGTATTACTTTTTTCAGATTTAGGAGAGTTTTAGTATTTGAAACTACTTCTGTTTTGTATTAAAATGTCATTCAAGGAATTCATTCATTCATAAATTATCATCACAAATAAAAATTATTTATTAGATTTCATTATTTATTTAAATGATAAATTATTTTTCATAAATGTTATTCATTAATTATCTGTATCAGGAATTTCCTGAAACCATCGCATTAGAACAAAGAAAATATGTGTATATAATTGTAAACTTGGAATTTTCAAAAATGCCCTTTAAATGTTTGTCTAATCATAAAAACAAATTATTTAATATGTTTTCAGTTACTTTTAGAAAGTAATAAAAACAAATTTTATTTTAGTTATAAAATTAATAATCGCTTTCTCACTGGTTTGATTAAAGCCAATTTCCAACAAAAATTTTTTATATCTTATACTTTTTGAAAATCTGACTTCAAAAGTTATGAACTATGTAATTTATTTTAAATGACCGCTATTTTGAAAACATTTAACAGATTTTTTGCGCAACAAACTTGTCCAAGCTATTACCAAAATTTATTTTTATACCAAGTTTCAACCAAACTGACCAAAGTTGTGACTGTGATAATTAAAACACACACACACACAATATGAATAAGGGTGGATAAAGGAATTATGAGTGGTACGGTAATGTACAGCCATATTACCTCATTTTAAGAACATGCAGTAAGAAACAATGCCATCCATTTTTTTGTTTTGTTTTTTAGTTTATGCCTATATCGGAGAACTTTAATTAGCCCATACAGTTCCAAGTCCAACATCGCTATTGAGAGACTAGCATTTCAGCCTCTTCTTCCACTCCCAAAATTTCTTCATCCTGTCCGACCCCTTTGTTCATCAGTTATGGTATAGGTCTTTCGTTCAAATGTTGTTAACTTAAATCACAGATATTTATTCCTTAGAATCCACATCTCTGCTATACCTTCAATTTGAGGCACCATCAAAGTTAACTTTTCTAAATCACTCTGGATCTCTTTGAACCAATTATTCTGTGTTTTAATCTTCCAGAAATAGCTAAATAGCTGTTTCACCAGTCGGGTTTCTGGAAGGCGTGCTATATGGTCAAAAAAAGCAATTCTTCTCTTCTGCATCGTGTCTATTATAGACTCACAAATGATATACCACTTCATTTGGTAGTAATCTCCATTGGCCTCATTTAGTGTTTCTTGTTAATGATTGTTCCAATGATCCTTCTATCTGTTTTCTGCAGTTTATCAGTTGTTGATTTAATCTTCAACTTGAAGAGTGTTTCACTAGCATAAGTTGTCTCAGGTTTAACAACGGAATCATAATGTCAAAATATGGCATTCATTGAGAGCAATTTCTTTTTGTAGGTTGGCCATTGTGCTTGTTTCAGTTTGTATGTTCTGCTGTCTATCGATAGTTTCTTGTCTGTATTCCAGGCTATAATTTCCCCAATATTTTTGAACTTGTTCACAATCTTAATTTGTTTATCATTGCTCAGTTGAATGGCTAGTGTTTTGATTCAGAAGGTTGGCATCATTTCCATCTTGTCAAACAAGACTTGTAGTTCGATTTTTGCTGCAATTTTTTCAAGTTCAATGATCTGAAATTCAGCCTAAATATAGTATATGTAGAAATTCAGACCAGAAATTTTTGTAGTATGGGATATTCAGTAATAAAATATTGCTGAAAATGTAATAAAATTTGTCTTTCGCCTTATCTGTATATTGGTGTGAAGTCTTAAAAAGTTGTAATTAATATTTTTATAATTTATTATATTCTGATAATTCAGTCAATAAGATATTTTCATAAATAAATAAAACATGTTCTTAAACATTTGAATTTTTTTTCATTCATTAATTTTTGAGTACACAATTCTGAATGAGTTTTTTACAAAAGTTTTGTACAAAATTGAAAAAAAAATCAAAATTTAAGAAATTAAAAATTTTATTTATTGATTTTAGATAGATTTTACAAATTTCATTTTAAATTAAATTGTTTATTTAAAAAAACAATTATTTCATTATTAATTATTTTGAAATTTGTTATTTATTATTCTAAAATATAATATTGTATTATGAAGTGCAAAATAAAAAAGAGAAATGTTAAAGTGTTACAAGATTTTAGTGTAGTATACCTGAAATTAATTAGCTTATATAAAAAATTTCATTAAAAAATATGTAAAGGCAATAAAACTGCAAAGGAAATAAAATTGAGGTAATTATAGAAGTAGCAGCACTAAACTAAAAATTTACCTTATGTAAAGGAGTCACAAAGATAAATGTTTGATAATCATTGATTTAAACTATATTGGGGCTCTAATATTTGACAAGGTTCTAATAATAAACTTTCATAATGATTATGGAATCATAATCATATAAAAAATTATAATTATTAGACCTAAAATATTAAAAAAACAATGCATTTATTCTAGAAATATGTTTTTGGTTAAATCTGAGTGTATAAATAATGATGATTATTTAGCTGAAATACAAAACAATTTGAAAAACCAATATTATTTAATAATAATTTCAGTCTGTAAACAATTTTAATAATTAAAAAAGTAATAATAATGAAGTTTAACCTAATTTGGCTCTGTGGTTTATTTTTATAGTAACAATTAAATCAACATGACCTTAAATTCTTTTAACAACACAAAAACTACATTATTTCAAAACTAATTCAATAAACATAGTTCATCTATACACAAAAAATGTTCTTATACTTACGTACATTTATTGGATGGAAAATGGCCGGAGTTTACTAGTTACAATTAAATTTAATTGTACATTTTACATCAATGTTTCAAAATTTTTAAATGATAACTAACCTAAAACTGAATGTTTGTTAAAAATATACGTCATATTTTGTTTCGTTTCAATGACCTACAATTTGTTATGTAACAATGGTTTGTTTATTGGATGAGAAAACTATTATTGAAATTATTGACTATGATAATAATCATCTTTATGAAATCAATAACTATCATTGATGATTATGATAGTTATTGATCATTGTAATAACAAATGATCAAGTTAAAAAACCTAATGAACATTTCAAACCTAATTTTTACTTACTGAGTAGCTATATACATACTATACAAAATCTATATTATAATACAAAATCTACTGATAAAGATAACTAATAATTAATTATGAGATCAATTATAGATTCCAATTTTGGGATTCTATATCAGTCCTTAAACAAAATATACATAGTTATTGCTATAACTTTCTCAATTAACCAAAAAGAAAAAGTTATATTTATTAAATTCTAAAATATTTTACCTGAAATATTGCAAAAATATGAAAGTAGATTATATGGACAGTATAAATTAATTAATGTTCACTGCTTAACTCTCAGGCTCTGTTATTATTACATAACTCTTTTCATAATATAAAGTAGCCTACTATGTTCTTTTGCATTTATTGTATAAAGTGGAAGTTACAACATATGCATTCCATACTTGCATAGTTTAAAACTAAATGAGGGGAAATTATAGTATTTAGGAGGTGTGGAAAAATTTAGAGATTAATCAAAAAATCAAACAAATTTAAATGGGTGAAAATAAATCAAAATACTAAGAATTAATTATTCTTTATCAAAATTCCTTGTTCCTTCTTAATATTTACTTATTTTCATAATAGCTGTTGAATAAAAACAAAATTGATCTAGTAGTTCAAGGAACAACAGACCTCGTAATATATTCTTATTAATACACAGAGTGTTCCACGACAGTGCTTTGACATGCCCACAATCTTTTCTGCCATTTTAACCGGTAACCATAATATTTACAAAAAATGTTACTGAACTAATTTTAATGAAAATTGTATGCTCTTGCTCAATTTAGTAGACACAAATTATGTTAGGTCTTGCTGTTCAGTTAGTATTACAGGAAATGACCAGCAACTACACTCTCATCATTAAATCAGAGCCTGTAATCTTGAAATGGAAGTGAATGGAAAGAATCTTAACATGTGCTTCATTTAAGTATTATATAAGTTACCATCATACCAAATTTGAAAACAATTGGTCTGTTCTTTTAGCCAAAACTGAGAATACTCATCACCTTACATCAGAGGTGATCATTTTGAAATGGAAGTGAATAAGAATAATCGTTCACAATATTGTTCATACATCCTATATTCACGATCATATTATGCATAATAAGTGATGGTCATAAATCCAAACGTAGTCCTTAATAGAAATACTATTTCACAAAATGAAATGTTCCTCAAAAATAATGCAAAAAAGCAACTTGGAGCCCTGCAAAATTTAATAGCATTCTAGTTAGAAGATTAAGAAAACACCTGCATCTACAGTTGCAAAATGTGTTTCAACTGCATGGAATAAAATATCAATAGATTTAGTGCAATGATTATTCAAGGAATGTTTTATAACAAATGCACTTGGACTTCGGAACACATTTTACACAAAAATCCAAATAACTGTTCAAGTAGTGATAAGTCTTCTAACTCTAATAGTGGTGAAATTAATGAAGTGTCTCAGAATGATTAAAAGTGTTTTTCACCAATTTTAGTGATATGCATGTAGTTTCATTATTAACCTAACCTTAATTACCAAGTATTAGGTATTATAATCCAAAGATTTAGTTTAGTAAATTTAATCAGTACTGGATTTATAAAATTTGACAACATAGGCAGGCTTGGTGGGAGCCTATATAACAGGATGCATTTTTCTTTAGTACAAAGAATTTGAAAATAGGTTATTATTATTATTTTTTTAAAATTTGTGCAATATAAACCTAAACTCTATGTTTATATATATATATATATATATATATATATATATATATATATATATATAATTTAAATAATAATTAAATAAAAATAACATAGGTCATCTTGTACAATTTCTTCAATTTTTTTTGAAAAAGTAAAAAATGTTGTTCATTTGGTGGAGGCCTATAGCTCAATGAACTGATAAGTTTGAGTATATGGTTCATACATGTTCAATATGTATAAGGTATAGACATCAGAACATACGGATTCTCTGCTTTATATATTATTATGGGTTTATAACTGGTCTATCTCAATCACTTGCTATGTCTCTTAGTTGCGTAATTGTAAAATGTTTTACAATATAAATAATGGTGGTGTAAAAGACATAGTCCATTTTAATTGACAAAAAAAAGACAAATGTTTTATGTACAATTAGAATTAATTTTCCTATAAACTAAATCACATACAAGAATTAATTATGAAAATCAGATTGTAGTGAAGGATTTATCTATTAGAAAATAAAAAATACTGAGCATAGACAATAGGGAAAGAAAAAAATAGGAAAAAAACAAAAATTCAGACAAATATTTTATGAAGAAAAATACAAAAGAAGAAATAACAAATTCATGTACTGTAGTTACTAATCCAATGTGATCAGGAAAAAGTAATATTTGCTTAACACTAAAATAAGCATGTGGAAATATTTAACTAAGTATTACAAATTTCAAAATTCTAATAATAAAACAAATAACAAAGAATAAATTCAGGAAGCAAAATCTCAACATGTTTTGAAGAAAATTTTGAAAGATTTACAGGGTGCAAGAAAATTGAGATAAAAGAAGAATTTTGCTGGTGGAAATTTTACCACACATGTAATTTGTAATGGTAAACATGTAATGTAATGGTAGACAGAATCTTATTTTAAATTAATGGCAAAACCTCTTATCAAACTTGGTTACAAGGCAACTTTTTTATTTCAAATTTGTTAGCAGTAATGTGTTAGATTTTCAATCTTGATATTAACATTTAGTAGAATATTTAGAGCTAATTTTGAGAAAAATCAGTGTCTAGAATTAATCTTTTCACAGCTGATAAATTTAAAAAATCCTTAGAGAAGTAATGGACAATAATATTTTGAATTCTCAAAAAAATCTACAACTTTTGAAATAAAATCCTAAATTTTGTGTCAAAAAAAAAATTATTTGAGGTATAAGTAAAATGTGCCTACATGCCAAATTTATATAAAGTTGAGTTACTTAGTCTGTAAAACTATTTGTATGCTCATATTATGTCAATAATTAGCAGAAATGCTAAAAATGACTTTTACAGATCCGGAGGTCCAAACACTAAAACAAATCCACTAAGAACTCAATATTGTTTTGCCCATTACTACATAAAACCAGTATATCAGAAAGTATACAGAGTGTTTCACTTGTGTTAAATGAAAAAAGTACATTACTCCCTATGGTAACTATAACTACAAATTTTACAAAAATATTTTAAACATTTCCACATTTGTTTACAATAGAAGTTTTGAACTAATAGAATATTATATCATCTACATTATATATTTATAGCCTAATGAAGCATAAATATTCTAGCCTTAACCTATAAAATGGCAGCAAATTGGCTTGTTGATTCAACTGTCATTACTTTGAGCAGAAAGTACTTTTTACTTTAAACTATTTTAAAATAAAATTTACTAATGTTTTAAACAAAACTTAATACTAATAGAATAAATATAATTTTTTTATAAAAATTATTAAAAGTCATAGTTTTAATTAACAAATATTAAATTTTAATATTGCACTAATTGTTTCACTTACCATAAAAACTTTATTGAGAATGCCACCCAGTTTTTTTATTATCAAATTTTGAAAGTCAATAATAATAGTTTACAATTATGGTTTGGGTTTTTTTTCAATTGACTTTTACATTGTACTGTATTTTTCCTCATATAAAGTAGGCTACTCAAGATTTGGACAGTCAAAGAAAAAATGGGATATATTAGATAATAAATAAAAACAGATTTAATTCATATTTTACCATTTTGATTACATAGTAACTTCAGTTAACCTTCCATTATTCAACATTAAAAACGTTTCTGGTTATTATTGGTTAGTTGATCATGAAAAAAGTAGATTTATTTGGTTTTCAGAAAGTAATTCATGAACCTTACAGACCTTGTTCCAAACTTTATGCTTTAAGCTATGAATCTTCAAATAATGTGAATAAAATTCAAACAAAATGAATATTTAGTTTTAAAAATCTGGCTTCTTAGATTTTCCCAATGAAATTTGGGATTTATTTGAGCAAAATTTTACTGTAAAAATGCTGGAGCTTACATAAATATATTTCTTGTTTTTCATATAACATATGGCCTACAATTACATTAAAACTGAAAACCTCTTGTTTAGGTAGGCTATTTAAAAATTTGTTCATTCATATCTTTTACTAAATTAGCTCCATATTAACTGATTTGGCTATCACAATAATGTTTTTTCTATTACCTACTAACTATAATATATTATATGTGGTTGTAATCAATGAATTTTGTTTTCTAAATCAATCAATTTATGCTCAGTTTTTGTGTTCAAAGCAATTGAGTATAATCAACTAAACTATAAACAAAAATTGTTTTGAGTTAATATTAGAGTTTGTGGTAAAGAGGAAAAGTCTACAGGTACTTGAGTAAATGCTCCACCTCTCTATTAACTATACTACAGGTAATGAACACTGTAAATTAATATGAAATTTAGAATGATCTGTCCCCAATGCTATTTGCCTTCTTTGCTGATCAGTGCTACAACATCCTGAAATAATCACAGCAGGCAACTGTCCAGAAGCATATTTCTAAGTAATAACAAAAATCAGTAACATCGTACAGACAAACGATTTTGTATTTTACAATAGATACACAAAAATAAACCATGACAAAATACAAAACTCCATTTTTTATGTTGAGCTTTTTTGAAAATCTGGTTTAACTATGAAGAGCAGCATTAAAATTTGCATAATTTATAATTTTAAATGTTCAATGAAAATTTCAAATTAGCTAAGATTTTAATGCCAATGATTATGAGGCCGAAATCAAATAATCAAAAAAGTATACGAGAAAAACCTATAATTTTTTTTAAGATTGTGAATGCCTTCAGTTGAGTTTTAAAAGCGTTGAGCAGATTTTGCTGGATAACGAACTTGCTCAGAGTATTATAAAAATGGAAGTTTCTGCCAAGTTTTAATTAGTTCAGACTAATATTGTGAACACAAATGCTAAATTGAATGCACTTGTGTGTAAATATACGTAGTTGTTAGTCATCCTCAAAACATGTTCTAGAGGAGGGATCACATTTCATTGTTCCAGGTCATTATTACAAAATTGTAACAAACATAACTTAATGTTTGCTTAGTTGCTGTACTCTCGAAATTAATCAAAGAAAAACCTTTGTCTAAAACTAGTTATTGGATGAAGATGAATTTTCAACAAATTTATTTATTTGCTCAAATTTATACTTACTAATTGTTGTTTAGTAAAAATACTGGTTATTATTTTCAAAAAGTTTCTTGTTTTGTAAATAGCTGATATCGATTAAAACTAATTAAATCTATATATATATATATATATATATATATATATATATATATACACACACACACACACACAATAAATGTAAGCATTGTATGTTAGCAGAGTCTGCTAAAACTCTGCAACCCATCCCAGCAGCCCCATGGTTGTTATATGGTATGGGTATACCACCATCTCCTACCCATGAAGAAGATTTCAGTTTGGAACTGAAAGAGTTGCTTTCAGAGATAAGGGTGTCAAAAAGGGCACTGAATCAATGGATTTATGTCGTACCAAAGTACAACATTTATGCTAATATGTCTAGGCTATCGATTAGAATTTAAAATCGTGTATAAAATATAATGTAAGATATAAGTAAAATATAGCTGATCTGCAACAATTCAATCCACCACCTTTTAAAATAGAATTAACATTGACCTAGGCTAACCAAAAAGATATTAGCCTGCAAATGAAAGATATTTGTAATGCGAATTACCAAAATCAAATAAAAGTGTTTAATTAAGCCAAAAATTAGAAACGTAATATCAAAAATGAAATAATAAATAAAAATATGTAATATCACTTCAAAATTCATAAATTACCATGTATATAAATATCAATTAAACCAAAGAAATGTAAATAACAACTAAATTAGTATTGTTGAACTATACTTATAATTGTCAAAGTTTTGACTCTCACAGCAGCTGTAGATCTAAGTCAAATAAAGAAAATCGATATTTAGTTTATAATTTCTGAATTCTTTAAAAACATATTTAATAGAAGGAGACTTACTAAAAAAAATTGTAAAAATTTTAAATTTCATTAGAAAAAAATATGTAATCAAATTCTTGATTAGTTTAACAGGTACAAATTATTAACAAAAATTCAACTATCAACATGGGCAAAGCCGGGAGTATAGACATTATATTAATGGCAAAAATAAACAGTAGTAAAATTCAAAATTGTGTAATAAAATATAATTTAGGTAAACAAATTATTGAACACTTTAAAGTTAGAAATCAAATACTTAAAGACCATTTTTAAATAACAATCCGAAATAAGCCAAGATATTTAGCTAATCTTAAATGACTCATATATACATATAAATGGGTTTTCAATTCCATTCAGCTGTTAATTTTTAATCATTACATTTCTTTGTCAAAGATCTTCGATAAAAGTTATTTTGTAAAATTTTTGATACAGTAATAGGGCATCTTTTATAACTCGTTTCTATGATGATATTTCTTCTATAAAATATTATAATAAGTTGGTATTGCCTTTTGTAGAATATTTGATCAAATATAAAGTAATGCAACAGTGTAATATTGGACTTACCTTTTTTATAAGTATGGTATGATGTTAATTTTTATTGAATATATTTCATTTAAGTGAGAATAAGTGATCTAGCAAAGCCTGAAATTCTCTGACATTTTAATAATATTGTTTTAACTATATATTTGAAATAAGAATATGAAAATGAAAAGATAAAGTATTTTTATTATTAAAACACTAAATTATGTTTGTTTAATGTGTTCATATGAAGAATTTCAGTACTTTTAAATTTTAGAAACATGTTTTCATTACACCAACTGAAAACCAAAGTATACAATTTACAGTGTTCAATACCCTTTTACGATTAAATTTACTTCTTAATATATTTCTGAAGTCAGCATTAGCTTCCAAACTGATAATGGCCTTTTGAATACAGTAACCTGACCATGTTCTTTTCCTCCAATCAAAAACACACAAAACGATGTTGCCTTCTCTTTGTTTGCTCGACTGGCACTACTCGCACGGTCCTTCTTTCTCTTGTCTGTTGCTATTTGTTGATCGTAATTACTAGACAATGCAAGAGACTTAGGTGGTATTGGTTTCAATTCAACCATTTCTTGTCGACTATTACTACGACCGAATGCATCTTCAAGAACACTATCTGGCGGACTGTTTAAAACTTGTACATATTCTTTTTTGGACAGTATTGACTGTATGTCAGGACCTAAATAATTTGGATTACAAAAACTATAAGGGCCAGTTTGTTTTTCAAAACTATAATTTGACAACCTGTTCATGGTTTCTATACTGGCATAGTCAGAAGTTTCATCGGATGGTTCTTCAGGCGTAATGTGTGGATTACCAAATCTAATGGAAGCAGATTTTGGAAAACTTTTTCGATTTTTTGGGTGAAACTGTTGATGTATTGCAGAAAAATCTTGTATTTTTGGACCAGGAATTGGTGCTTCTTCATCGTCCAAATAAACTAGCTTTGTCACTTCAACAGGAGTTAAAACACAGTTTGACAATGAAGAAAAATTCGGTACTGATACAGGATCTCTTGGAAGAACCATAGGTGTAATGGGCGCAACACTTGGTGATGCTAATGTCCTTGCAATTATGTTCACACTCTGAGATTTAACTAACTCACCTGTCGACGAATCTGAGCCTAAGCTTTCAGTACTGCTCAACATACTGTAGCTGCATTTATTTGGACCTAACCTAGACAAATTCATCTGCGACAGTTTTGATATCTCTTTTAATATGCTTAAGTTAGTGTTCGGTGTTATTGGTTGTTTTCGTGATGGTGTGCAACCTTCGTAACTACTCCCTGACCAACGATTATATTTGCGATCTGCATTGTATCTGTCCACTGATCCACCACCTCTATATCTACGTAACACAGGTGGTGACGTCTTTGTATTGGAATCATGTAGTAATAGTTCAGATACAGTGAGCGCTACGCTCTCTGATCTTGGCTGGGGTCTGATGCCTTCAGTTTGTAAACGTTCCCAATTCTCAGTTCCTGTAAAAGAAATAAAAATGTATGATTATAATATATATTCCATATATTGATTGAAAAAGATATATTAGTTCAGTTCTAGTATATCTGGTTCTATTTATTATAAATACACGAATGAGGAACAAAAAGTTGTAAAGTATCTGAAAGTTGTAAAGTAGATATACTATCAGCTCAAAATCAGTTAACAACTGACAATAATAATTGGACTCTGGAGTGTATTGATAATGGGGTGAGATTTTTTAAACTTTGTCATAAAGAATTATGCAAATATTTGTATATTTTTCAAAGTAAAAATAAAAAATAAACTCTATTAAATTTAGATAATGTTGTTATTAATTATAATGCAAAGGCTTAAATTTGTAGTGAAAAAGTATTAATAAATATCATGATATATTTGTTGGTTCAAGGGGAGACTAAATGTCCTATCCTGCCTATATTAATTTTCTTAAATCTATGACTCATTATCTATGAAACCACTTATGATACTGCTTTGAAAATTTTACAATTTATTCCCCGTTTCATCTTCAAACTACTATTGTAAAGTTAAGTGTCCTTACTTGATTTAAACATTATTTCTATTAAAAAAATGTATTCTATATTTTGAGTGTTAAAAACTATGTCCTGTAATAGAAAGTAATAGAGCTAAATGTAAACTTCACTGAGATGGTCTAAAAACTATTGCAGAGTTTATCCGTGAGCAAAAATTAATAAAAATTAATTTTACTCAATTCAAATATAATGGACTTCAAGTAAACAAACCCATTAAATTTATACAAAGCAAAGTTTGTGGTGTTACCAAAATGAAATCTCCATAGCTCATTAATAGGCTGTCCGTCTCTTTCTCCTCCAAACACAAGCATTGAGCTTGGCAGTTTGCATGCAGCATGGCTGTGCAATGGCCCTGGGCTAAGTTTGGTCTTAACTGCAGTCCATGACTTTGACACTGAAATATTAATAATAATTTTATTAAAAATATTCTGAAACCATTTATCTAGGGTCCAGAGATATATTTATTAAGTCCATAAATGTGTGATTTTAGTGTTTCTGTGTCATACAATAATATGCCATTTATTAACTTGGAGCTTTTTCAAAGAAAAAAAATAGCTTACCACAGTTGTCAGTGATAGGTTGAAAACCCTTGAATGACAAGATATTTTTAATAAACAATTATGCTCATAATCCAAATGTCTTAATTTTTTTCATTTGGAGTAAATAATTATATACATTAAAAATTGAAATGTTTTATATTCCTAATAATAATTTTTAAAACTCGATAATTGACACTTGAGGGTAAGAAATATGAAAGTAAACTGTAGACCAACTGGCCAATGGTTTATTTTTACTTCCCTACCATGAACAATTCGCCATAAACCAATAAAATTCTGTAATCACTTTTTGGCATTCTTTCAATAAAAAATTATATGGCCAACTTTACTCTACCCAACAATGCCAATCGCGACTATTCAGAAACTCTTCAACAACTTAGACACCATCAGTCAACCAACCACAGAATATTATTAAGTAGATTTTGGTGTTCTTTCTTTCAAGCCAACATTACCTTAGAAAACTAAATGTGGTTGTCAGATTCTTGATCTGTTATATCTTGAGTTCTCAAGGTCCAAAATTGAAAGTTTTGATTTGCATTTTTGTGATATCTAAGTCACGATTAAACATATTTAATAACTTTTTGTTATCTTATTTGGTCTAAACATATTGTCCTTATGTTGTACTGACATATATATTGCTATAGGTGCGCATCTTGGCACGGATGATTATCGACCATTACCAGACTGTGATCATGCATGCCAAGATGCACACCAATACCAATGTATATATCAGTGTATGTATAATATGTAAAAACTATTGTGTAATGTATACACTGTTTAAATGTTTGATGATTTCTTCAGATTAATTAAAAATCCCTGATGATGGGAGTTACCGCTCTGAATCACGTCAAATCTTGACTAAGAAGTCATGTGACACATCAAATAAACTAACAAAAAGTTACTGAAAGTTTTTCTCAAAATTGTACATGGGCTGTTATTTACCTAGTAAGTCTATTTTATTTATCTTGCTTTTTTATCATACTTTATACTTTCTTAAAACATAGTCTGGTCAAAGTCCCATTTTATTCAGTGTACTCTAATTCTTCCAGATTTGTTTTTATTGTTCACACTGTTGCGTAAAGCTACTGCAAATTCTGTATTTTTAAAACATTTAAAAATAAAGGTTTTCATCTTCTGACCAATCGAAGCTCTCTGTGAAGGCAACAGGGTTAAAACAATACGAGGTATCTGTTCCTTAGTAAGGGGGCTAAAATTTCGTTTCTGAGTCGCATACACAACTCCTACCTAAAAACACAACAACAGTTACCCAAGCTAGCTGATTCCCCTTACTTGTTAAACTGCTCTTCTCTAGAACACATGTGTCTTAGCAGTACAAGATTGAGTTCAAGAACACACATTCAACACCAATTCCATTCAAAACATTTCTGAAATGTTTATATATATATATATATATATATATATATATATATATATATATATATATATATATATATATATATATATATATATATATATATATATATATATATATATATATATATATAAACAGACAGATATAGGTAGGTAGATAGCTCTCCTACGATGAGACTATAGTCGACCTATAAACAATTTTCTTATCTAATTAGTGCAGTAAGCTTTAATTCTTTATTAGATCGAAACACATTCCCAGCAGTGGAAACTGTTAAGCATTTCAGGTAATCCTGCAATAGTAAGGTGATTAAACTAGAAAAAATCCTATATTTTATTATCTTCTCTGCAAGAACATATAGGTGTTAATTGCTAAACAAACCTAAACGGTTACACCTAAATAACTCACTTTTTGGATGGATCGTATTATAAGTGAAACCATGTGCTAATAAGACAATCGGAATCACAATAGACACTGTGAACTGAACAATTTGTGTAAACTGTGTGCAATTATATGTTTTGCTTTAACTATACAGGTAAAGTGTCTGTCAGTTACATCTGGATCTTGCCACGAACTGTGGGAAGAAATTAAGGTATATTCACTTAGTCATATGATTTTGATTGTAGTATAATTAGTAACAGATACTTTCAATAATGTCCTCCGGAAATTCAAATTTGAAAAGCTTTATATTTAAAATTTGGTCCAACCGGACCTAATTTTCAAATTAACTCTTTACATCTACACACACTACCATTTTCAAACAGTTTTTTTAACAATGTTTTCTTATTTTTGCATCAAGATATGTTTTATTGCTCTTTGTGCTCACTGCCACTTCTGTATTTGAACAATAATACACTCTGTACATTAGTGACAACAACCTCAAAACCACTAATTTTTACTGAAGCAACTTTATTAATAAACAAACAACAATAGTATGATAATTTGAACAAAATAAACCATGTAAGTTTTCAGTAACTTTGGGAAACATTTGCCATCATTGCTGATCATTTAGCACTACCCAGGGGACACGTACAGCTTAAAATGTGCTGCGGACGCGATCAATTGGACATAGCGAAATCGAAACTCAAAGTAAATAAATTCCCTGACCCTGGTAAGATCCGTTCAGAATTCATCAAAAACTTGAGTGGGGAGGCTAAGGAACTACTGATCAAGATATTTAATGAGGTGTGGTCTGGAAAATCTGAAATGCCAGTTATGTGGAAGAAAGCAATCATCATCCCCATTAAAAAACCAAAAACATCAGGTGATGGAATGCACAACTACAGGCCAATCTCCCTTACTTCAATAACTGCAAAAACAATGGAAAGAATGGTTGCTGCAAGGCTACAGTACTATTTGGAAAACAACAAATTAATCTGCAATAACCAAGCCGGATTCAGGCCTCACTATACACCTATGAACCAAGTGCTGAAGTTCACACAGAGTGTGAAGAATTCGTTCAACAGAGGAGAGTCGGTTCTGGCCGGCCGTCTTTGTTGATTCAAGGGTGCCTTCGATACGGTATGGAGATCTCAACTTTTAAAAGAGATCAAAGACTTACATATAACTGGCAATATGTTCTAATGGCTGAAACACTTCCTAAGTCAAAGGTGGATATGCACCAAATGGAAAACGGCAACATCCAAGTATAAACAAACACAGGTGGGCCTCCCGCAGGGCGCAGTTCTTAGCTCATTGTTATTTAACATATACATAAACGATCTCCCCAAAGCGTTATCCTCCAATCAACTCAACTGTACGATGTATGCGGATGATGTACTGATATGGCTGGCAAACAGCAACAAAGACAGGAAAGTCTTTGACTCACTTCATGATGGGATTAATGAAGCTATGGAGCGCTGACCAGATGGAGTAGGAATAACAACATGAAAATTAATGTTCAGAAAACAAGTTACCAGCTCTTCTCACTGAAAACAAAAACACAAAACATACCTCTACAAGTAGAAAACACAGTAGTCCAACAGCACTGTAGTACTAAATACCTGGGAGTTATCCTCAACAAAAAGCTCAATCTAAAAGACCACGCAAATTACATCGCATCAAAGATCTCCTCCAAAAACAATATACTAAAAAGACTAGCAGGAATAAAATGGGGAGGAACGCTTGATGTACTATGCCAAACCTACAAGTCATACATAAAACCAAATTTCCTTTACGGTGGTGAGATGCTTGCTTTGGCAGGCAGTGATGCCCTGAAGAAACTTGAAACAAGCCAGAACAACTGCCTACGAATGATAACGGGTGCTGTGAAGACCACACCAATTGCAGCACTGCATGCCTATACCAACACCAAACCATTGCATAATGAATACAGGTGCAAAGCTATGATAACATATGAGAAGATTCTTCACAGGAAGTACAATAACCCATGGATCCTAGAACCACCAGCAGAACAAACATTAAAAACACAAACAAGTTTCAAACACCTGATGCTTAAATGGAGATCAAGTGGTGTGGTGATCGAGGAGCCTACACAGCTGAAGAGTCCTCTGGACTACGACAGGTACAACATAAGCACTCAACTTGCGGAAACAATAAATAAAGCCAAGGACAACCCAGTCACAGTTGCACAAATTACTTTGGAGACTATAAACAACCTATACCCATCAGACGACTGGTTGCGAATATACACTGACGGATCTAAAATCGGAGGTGAAACAGGGGCGGGAATATTCTGTGAGCATTTTTCTCACTATTTTGCATTAAGCTCGGACGCCACAGTTTTTGAGGCGGAGTTATTTGCAATTGATGAGGCATTGAGACAAGTAATAACGAGGCCATGGTTGAATAATAACATAGTGATATTAGTTGACTCTAAATCGGCATTACAAGCAATTGCTGACAACACATCTGCAGGCTCTATAATAGAATCGATCCAGAAGAAATACAAAATAGTTAAACACATTACCAAGGAATTGGTTCTGCAGTGGATCCCGTCACATGTAGGATACAAGGGAATGAGCGGGCAGACAAGCTGGCCAAACAAGGAACCCTTATAGTGCAGAAACCAAAAAGAATGCTCACACTGGAGGCTAGGATTAGTGCACTGAAGCGAACATCTTATCTTGAATTTACAAATAAAGTCAAGGAAGACATAAAGAACAAGCCTTATGAGAATGTATTCGACTTGTATGGGAACGTCAGGGATCTCCAGAGGAGGACATCTGTCGTGGTCTTTCGGCTGATAACTGGACACGACTGTCTGAATGAACACCTGAAGAAAATTAAGATATTAAACTATGACAACTGCACATTGTGTGAATGCCCAGACAACATCATGAACAAGGACCACCTCCTGGTCTGCAGAAAATTAGATGAAGAGAAGCAGAGAAGAGGAGACCTCCCTGGCCTCTACTGGGAAGCAAGATCAAAGATGGCGTGAGCCAGTGGAAGCCATTGGAAAACAACAACAAAAACAGTTTTCAGTAACTATTAAATACAAACTGACTTTTAACTTCACCGCCTTAGACATAACACAGAGCCTTGGGTCTATAATACTTAAAGCTCTCTAACCCAATGTTAAAATCAGGAGACCAGAATGAAAGGTAGAATACATATAGTACCAAAACCAGAAATTAAAGTGTTCTGAACTCGTTTTGTACTACCTGTCCATCCTTGAATCTATAAATTGCTGTAGTGATGTGAATTTACCTAACAATCGATTAAGATGTCTAATTAATTCATTTGTGATTAATAAATGAATAAATAACCTAACTGTATTCTCAAAAGCAAACCTAAAATCATGTGATGCATTTCCTTTCTCATAGACAGCATTCTCCATTTTTAGTTACACTTTTAGTCCATTTTAGTCCATTTCCTACTCAGTAAGATTTCTGTATAGTTTTAAGGTGTATAGTAAATACCTTTACTGTTAATGTTGTTTTGAGTAAATACAGTCGCAATGTTTTTAATAAACTGGAGCTACACTTATAGTAAGTGACAACTCAAAATCGTTCTCAGAATTACATATATTTGGCAATGTGAAATAACTTCTGTTTAACTATTTTACTTTCTAATAAGGCTCTTACATACTCATGTCAAATCTCCAGAGGTCAGCCCGCTCGTTGAGGTCAGTCATGCCTCCGTAGATCCACATGGAGTCATCGTGGACTACAGCTGAGTGTTTGTGCCGTGCAGGAGGACCTGTCCTGCCAGAGGATAACAAATGCCAAGACTCAGACTCTAAAAGAAAACAAACGCTTAAAAATTTGCTGAAACCAAATATGATTGCAGCCAAAGTTGTCTCACCAACTAGATGGAAGTGAATTTGCAACAATCATTTTTTCTTAATTTTTTTTTAATCAGATTTATTACACTGTGATCAGGTTCATTTATGTATGGTTAAAGGAATATAAAAATTCTAAATACTACTTTATATGATGTTGAAATCACTTTGACATAGACATAATTACATTACAGCCAAATCACATTATGGTCTTGAAATAAAATTTTGGAAAAAGTGTGAGGTACAACACCTTCAATAGATCATTTTCCAATGGAAATTTACTTATGAATAGAGGAAGAGATATGACTTGAACAGAGATTATGACTTGTGAATTTGCTATATATTGATTTAGCTTGAATTTGACTATGAACCGACTTGCATACAAGGAACAATACATTGTTTTAATAAGAGATACAATATTGACAGACAAATTGTCTCTTTATTTACAAAGAACTACTTTCCGTAACAAAATTACATGGCATTTTAAATGCTGTATTCAAACAAATATGTCTTTCTTAACTATTAGTGACCCAAAGTTCATCTTACTGAAAACAAATATTCTTTAACTTTCAACTGATTTCAAATTTAGTTTGACAATCTTCATTATGAACCTTTCAAATATAACTATGACAATCAAAATCGATGAAACTAGAAGGAACTCTAATTTTTACAAGAACTTTTTTGGTAGTTTAGATAAATTCTACATATATTCGAGAATGAAAATAAATAATTTCAAAGCTTGAAGAACAGACTGAAAGCAAATACCAGACAAAAATATTACCGAAATGGAAAGCCCAGAGCTCATTGGACGAGCCACGCAAGTCCCTGTAGCCTCCATACAGCAACATGGCGCCTCTGTGCACCAAGGCTGAATGACCACGCCTGCCCTTAGGCACCGCTGCTCCTTTAGCTGAACGTACCTTCCTCCAGCAGTTTGTCTGTAACATAGTTCAAGAAAATGCAAATTAAAACATTACATAAACTTTCTCACAATCAAATAAATTACTGTGTTTGTGGTAAAACATACTACAGTAACGCCAATTATTCAGTCCTCTCACTAAAAATTTAACTCTGAATTTCTGTAAATGTCAATAGTGAAATAAGTAATATGTTTACCTATTATCATTCATGGGCACATGAATGATTATCTGGATATGTGCCCATGAGTGTGTGTGGGTGTAGGTGTGTGTGACCAAATGCCGAATGGTTGAGTTAAAAAAAGACCTGCCTTTACTCACTCAAAAAATAGCTGTAGATTTCTGGAGTAAACTAAAGAAAATGTGGCAGTTGAGGAGCTAGCTGACAGAAATGAAAATTTAAATGGGCTAAATATAATCACATTGCTTTCAACTGGTAATGCTCTAAGGATTTTGAAGGCTATGCTGAGCATATAGTACAGTGACGTACAGGCTATATTTAATTGCAAACACTTAAAAAACTTTGTAGATGGGTTGGTATGTAGTATAATGGCATAAAATATTTATTATTGAATTTTTATTTACATAACAATATTTACATTAACACTGTATTATAATATGAAATGTTAATATAGTATGCAAGGTATTTCTAACTGTAAAAGGTTTGAACTTAAGTCCTTCAGTTTCATAAGCATAAATCAGCTCGATGGTGATTTTTCTCCATTAAAATTCTAATCAGGTGTTTCAAAAGAAGTTTTCACTTCAGTAAAATAAACTTCATTGAAGTAAAATCCTAAATCTAGCGAATTTATCAAATATCAATTTATCATTTATCAAATCCTTAATTTGAAGTAATTTATAAGTCTAGCGATGACTTGATGTTTTCGCGCAATTTATTTGTATTAAAATAACAGCTGTTTAAGCAGCACAATAAACTTGCAGTTTGTAGTGGTTCAGTGGTGACTAAATACACGACTATACAAAATGTCCAGGTATAGGGAAACACACTGCAGTTAAACAGTGGACATAATAAATAAAGGAGAAAGTGACAGCTACAGTGTTGTAATCTATTTACAAGACTCGAGGGAGCCATTCCGTTCTGATCCTTCGTCCTGACTTCACACAATTGATTCCACTGGGGTCCTTGAGGGCAGTTAATTTGAACAGGAAGTGGTTCTGATTAGGATTAAGTGGTCCACTCTTTCAGGCAACACATTCAGCGAATTAATGCATAATAAATCCGCCAGTAATGTTGAGATCCATCGTACATCTAGAGATAATGTATTATACAGGGTGTGAAAAGTTTTAGGACGGTTACATTATTTTTAAGCAATTATTTTCTATTAAAATTTAACTTGCTTTAAGATCTTTAAAATGTAAGTGTTTTTACTCGATGGGCTATTTACATTTTATGAGTTTTCTAAACCCTATAATAGATTAGTGGGAATTTACTTTATAATGCTAATAAATTTGTTTTTTTATAACACAAACCGTTTTAAAAATTCGGGTCTATTTTCTCTAGTTTAAACTATGGGCTATATACTACTATAGGCTAATCCAAAATGTTAAATATATAAAAAAATATTTCTGAAAATTAGTGTTTTTATGAAATGCATCTACACAGAGCTAATTTCAGTTAAAATTAGCAACCGAAATATACTTAAAATCGAAATACTCAGTCAATAAAAAAGCATGAATAATTATCCAGTAATTCTTCCTGTTTGTTCTTTCATTATCAAATCTTCATTCGTTCCTTACACTACCACTAACCAGTAGTTCAAAGAACAGTAGACCTCGGCAGTATATTCTTAATTAACAGCGCTCGAAACTTTTTTCGCCAATTTAACCAGTAACCGTAATATTTACGAAAATTTTACTGCACCAACTTTACTGGCAATTTTATGTTTTTCACCACGAGCGGTCAGAATTATGATAGATTTGCCGCTCAGCCTGTATTATAGGAAATAACCAGCAACCACACTATAAACGTTAACCAGAGTCCGCCATTTTGAAACGGAAGTGAATGAAATTGAATAAAATTGATATTTTGTTTTTACAAAACAGAGGCTGTTTTTATTTAAACTCCTTTAAAATCAGTAGATCCGAAAACTAATTTTCCCTATCAATCACTGTGCACTGGCAGAATATTTTTTCCAAAGTAAAAATGTCTTCTAAGTTGTGAATGATTAAACTCTGACGACAAGTAAGTTGAATTAACGCGTTTCTTGCTGGTTACAAAAGAGACAAAGGCGGGCGTGAGGCAAAGCAAGGGTTGTCAGGTTCCGACATGGGGGCTGCAATTAATGGGTTGTAAGTCCTCGGAGAAACCGGCAAAAACCTTCACTACAATTTTCTCCGCTACAAAGCTAAGTCTATATATATATACAGCATCTTCCACAATTTTCTGGTCAGCTTTAGTTATATTATTACTATTCCTTGGGCAAATTTAAAATAACCGAGAAGAAAATATCAGCTATACTAGAAACTCCGGAACAAAAACTGACTAATGATTCTTTTGTCACTTCGAACATTTAAAAAGAGGTGCTTATAACACTGTTCAACTTCTTCTTGTACACTGCTGTATATTATTCGTTTCTTTTTCTCATTAATTGCGAAAGTTCGCACGGACCCAGTAGTGTTTAAACTATTACACTATCAGTAATAAATGTATGCTAATTATAGTGTACCATTAAATAAAAATATTGTTTATACTAAAATAATTGTTTGGCCTAATGTAGACATCATCGATTATTAAGACATACAGTAATTACCAATACGTGTACATAAGCGTTCATTATGATATGCAGTAATTGCCAATAACTATATTCAATCGTTCATTATGACATATAGTAATTACCAATACGTGTACTCAATCGTTCATTATGACAAGCAGTAATTTCCAGTACGTATACTCAATCGTTCATTATGACATACAGTAATTACCAATACGTGTACATAAGCGTTCATTATGATATGCAGTAATTGCCAATAACTATATTCAATCGTTCATTATGACAAGCAGTAATTTCCAGTACGTATACTCAATCGTTCATTATGACATACAGTAATTACCAATACGTGTACATAAGTGTTCATTATGATATGCAGTAATTGCAAATAACTATATTCAATCGTTCATTATGACATATAGTAATTATCAATACGTGTACTTAATCGTTCATTATGACAAGCAGTAATTTCCAGTACGTATACTCAATCGTTCATTATGACATACAGTAATTACCAATACGTGTACATAAGCGTTCATTATGATATGCAGTAATTGCCAATAACTATATTCAATCGTTCATTATGACATGCAGTAATTACCAATACGTATACTCAATCTTTCATTATGACATACAGTAATTACCAATACGTGTACCTAATCGTTCATTATGATATATAGTAATTACCAATACGTGTACTCAATCGTTCATTATCATATATAGTAATTACCAATACGTGTACTCCATCGTTCATTATCATATACAGTAATTACCAATACGTGTACTCAATAGTTCATTATTATATATAGTAATTACTAATACGTGTACTCAATCGTTCATTATGATATACAGTAATTACCAATACGTATACTCAATCGTTCATTATGGTATATAGTAATTACCAATACGTGTACTCAATCGTTCATTATGATATACAGTAATTACCAATACGCATACTCAATCGTTCATTATGATACATAGTAATTACCGATACGTGTACTCAATCGTTCATTATGATATACAGTAATTACCAATACGTGTACTCCATCGTTCATTATGATATACAGTAATTACCAATACGTGTACTCAATCGTTCATTATGATATAGAGTAATTACCAATACGTGTACTGAATCGTTCATTATGACATACAGTAATTACCAATACGTATACTCAATCGTTCATTATGACATACAGTAATTACCAATACGTGTACTCAATCGTTCATTATGATATATAGTAATTACCCATACGTGTACTCAGTCGTTAATTATGATATATAGTAATTACTAATACATGTATTCAATCGTTCATTATGATATACAGTAGTTACCAATACGTATACTCAATCGTTCATTATGATATATAGTAATTACTAATACGTGTACTCAATCGTTCATTATTACATGCAGTAATTACCAAAACGTGTACTCAATCGTTTATTATGTTATACAGTAACGTTCAGTATAACGTACAGTAAACCAATACGTATACTCAATCATTAATTATGATATATAGTAATTACTAATACATGTACTCAATCGTTCATTATGATATACAGTAGTTACCAATACGTATACTCAATCGTTCATTATGATATATAGTAATTACTAATACGTGTACTCAATCGTTCATTATTACATACAGTAATTACCAAAACGTGTACTCAATCGTTCATTATGATATAGAGTAATTACCAATACGTGTACTCAATCGTTCATTATGACATACAGTAATTACCAATACGTATACTCAATCATTCATGATGATATGCAATAATTGCCAATACGTACACCCAATCGCTCATTATGACATACAGTAATTGCCAATCAGTATACCCCATCTTATATTTGGTATCCAATACGTATACTCAATCGTTCATTATGAGATATAGTAATTACCAATACGTACACCCAATCGATCATTATTATAAACAACAATTGCCAATATATATACTTACTTGTTTAATTTCGCAGTTTATGGTAGCAATCACCCTCACTTAAAATTGTAATAATGTCATATTTATTTAGGAGCCGCCTCGGTGGCCTAGTGGATAGCGTACTAGGCTTTCACCCCGAGGACCCGGGTTCGATTCTCGGCGAGGGCTTGGCATTTTCATACGCTATAAATCTAAATCATCCCATCGTCTGCATTAGCCCAAGTGTGCACAATAGTCGGACGTTAAACAAAAACAAAAAAATATTTATTTAGGCTTTTTCTATTTTCGTTAAATTGTTTCTGTTAAAATTTATTAACTTTAAACAAGAATGCAATGTATTGTTACACGTGGTCCTTTGTTTTGAGTATATATTTTGCATTCTAATGATTTAAAAAAAAAATATCAACATAGAATCAAGAAAGCATTGACTATATTTATTGTAAATTTTTAACAATGTTGGAAATGTTAATGTTTTAGACTTACCATATGTAATTTAGAGAAGCTTGGCTACATAAAGATTAACACTGTATTCTGTATTAACACAGCATTCTGTGTTCCTACAGCTTGTTAAGCCACAGCGAGGTAAGGTGAGGGAAGACAAAGTGCCTTTGGAACAAAGCATAGGATTAACTTAAGGTGCAGAGAGGATTACGTGGAACATGAGGTTGGCGGAGTAAAATATCAGCGAGTTCAGTAGCGGCGAACATAAATTCTGCCAAATATTTTGTTTCTTCAAATTTTCCTACTATACAAATCATTAGTAAAAAAAGCCTGGTTTATAATGTCTGAAAAAGTTATTGGACTTGTGTCCGTCTGTCTGTGTATCTAGGCACATTGCTAGAATCTAAACTATTAAATACAATATTGACTAGTTTCGATGAAATTTGCATATACAACGGTATACATCGGTCAGTCTGCTGCTTCGCTCAACTGCGCACCTAAAGGTTCTTAGTTCGAGTCGCAGTTGCTCCCGTTTCTTTTCCATTACCGTTAACAATGATCCCCCCGTCCTCATTAGTCTAACTGCCAGTACAGACGTTAAGCAAAAAACAAATTGTTCAAACGGGTTTTTAAAAATCCATTCATTCGTTTTAAAATGGTGACCATTTTGAATCTATGACGTAATAATAAATTTTCAGTAAAAGTAAAAAAATGGTGGGTAATTAGTAAAAGAAGCATTTTCGAACATAATTATGTTTATAGGAACGGTTTTCCTTCTTTACATTATAAATCATCTCCTAAATTATATGTACGCATTACAGAAACGAAACACCATATAGTTTTAGATGTGTGTGTGTGTGTGTGTGTGTGTGTGTGTGTGTATTACAACGATAATTTAGAACGTGTCCAGGTTTAGAAAAATGTAAAAGCTTTCAGTGTGCTTCAAAACTGTAAAATATTAGAGGTGCTTAAGAAACAGATGCGAATCATAAATCAGTTATCGTACAATAGGAATGGAATGTACTTCAATTTGAGTTTGTTCACGTAGAGAGCCTTTGTCGGCATGAGCACTGCAAATCAACAAGGCCATACATTCAAATAGAAAGTTAGGGAATTAACGATTTTCTGGCAAGCATTGGTGACGGTTAAGTTTTAAAAATTAAAAAGCTGCATTCTGACTGGTGGTTTTGAATGACACATTTGCTGCTATTGGTCATAACATAATGGTATTGTGTCACTGAAAAATTGATGAGAGGGAGTGATTCCGAGAAGTCTAAATCTTTTGCACTAGGTGGTCAGACGAGAGACGTCTTTTTGAATTAAGTAGTTATTGCAAGTAAAGTATGTAGAAGATACTTGCCTAGTCTCAAATTTTATTAAAAGTTTTTTTATAATAATTAATTAATAATTTTGTAAAGAGCTAAAGTGCTTCGTCTAGTTAGAAATTAGCCAAGGGTTACTTTTTTTTCTTGAGTTAATTGCAGCCACTGGAAGCCACTGATATATTCAGTAGTATCGAGAATAAGGATCTCCAGCAACCACAGCATCAATCCTTCAATTTCCAGTTACATATAAGTGAAATGGTGTAAATTTAGTAAGATTATTGCAAGTAAAGTAACTACCAGGAAAATTTAAAGAACGTTAATTACTTTATCTTTGTAATTAAAGACCCTGAACGTTAAAGCCATTGAACAAAATTTTATAAATTAAAAAGGAATTGCATGAATGATATGAAATAAATTTATAAATTTGAACAATTTGGCAATTAAAAAATTTATATAGGTAGTACTGTAATTATTAAAATTAGTATTAGTAAATTGTAGAGATACTAGTAATTCTAAAGTGTACTGTATTTTAAAGTTATGTTTTGTTTTATGTTTAGTTAAATGAATAAAATTTTAATTATTATCAAAGTAAAGTCTTGTTTATTGAGTAAATTACTTAACACACACACACACACACACACACACACACACACACACACACACACACACACACACACACACACACACACACACACGCGCGCGCGCGCGGTTAAACAGCTGTATATGCCTACTTGTGCCAGTTAATCTACTGAAGACGGAGGATCTGTATAAGACATGGAAGAGGCAATGGTATTAACTAGACTCGAACCTATGTACAAGTCTGAGTTGTAGAGAACTGCCCGCTATCGTAACGACTGAGCTACTGTGCGGGCTCCCAAAATGTTTTTTCTTTCGTAAGTACAGCAACAAAATATTAAGTTCTGGCTCACATACTTGTTAGCGCTCTAAACGCGCTGGTTCGCCACCACGCAAGTAAGGACAATGCCAATAACATTCAAGTTTGTTGTATTGAATATTTACGGTTCATTAATGTGTAGTCACAGCACATTTTTACGGGCTTTATTACGAACATATCGGAAATCATTTAAACAAATTAAAATTGTTGATTTTAAAAATTATGATCGGAAATTTTGAAAATACTGGGTGTGTTGGGTGCCATTGCTCCCCGCCGAAAAGTGTAAACAAACAGTGACAGTGATCGGTTTGTTGTTACAATTTCTTTTACAAATCCAAAGGAGGGTCTCTAGGGATGCGTAGTTGCCATGGCGACCTGTATACTAACCAAAGTAAAAACATCAGCTAGTACAGTTGACTTGGCGATCATTCAATGAGCCATCACGTGACATCTCTATAGGTCGTTGCTTCCACTTGTCTGAGCCTTTCGGCTTGGAGCACGTTATTATCTCAATGTCTGACAAGACGATTGTCATAAAGAGTTGAAGAGCCATAGACTTAGTGAAATTGCTTCTGTTGGAATCTAACTGAAAAGGCAACCCAGCACTGTAACCGTTTATTTCAACAAAATACGTAATCTTCAATTAAAAGATTACTTTTCTATTCTTCAAATTCTAAAACATAAAGGTCAAATAGGAAAAAGAAAATTATTACACTACTAAATGTAACAAAAAAGTTACACTACTAAATGTAACAAAAACGTTACACTATTAAATGTAATAAAATAGTGAGTATTACACTATTCATATGTGTAATATGCAAAAGTCATGTATTACACTACTAAATGTAACAAAATTGTTACCCTACTAAATGTAACAAAAACGTTACACTACTAAATGTAACAAAAAAGTTACACTTACTAAATGTAACAAAAAAGTTATACTTACTAAATGTAACAAAATTTTTACACTAAAAGTATAACAAAATTATTACACTACTTAATGTAACAAAATTATTACACTACTAAATGTAATAAAATTTCTACATTACTAAATGTAACAAAATTGTTACCCTACTAAATGTAACAAAAACGTTACTGTACTAAATGTAATACAATTGTTACATTTACTCTCGATCTAAAGCAAAGGCGAATGAAGTCCCAGTTTAAAAAGAGGGGGCTGACCCAAGGGAAAACCCGATATCTCATAAAATATTATTATAATTTCTAATAGTTTCATGCACCTATGCAATAATTCCATATGGACCTAAGTACATTCTTGATCTATCTTAAGGTAATAAATTAAATATTTAAGATAAAATCTAAACAAAATATTGTTTATTATATATAGTACACTCAAATTTATTTTGAAGAGTCCCTGTCACATGTAATACTAAATATAGAAATTCGTATAAATCAAAATTATTAAGTTTGGTTCGATTTTGGTTGCTTCTCTGTTCACACTCATGTCCACGCATTCGCTCCTGACTAACAAATGTGTGCGCTTTATTCCTTCTCTCTTTTCAAGAATAAGTCGAAGGGATAAACACTTCAAAGAGCAGGATTGTGTTAACCAAATTCCGTCTTTACTCACGGACAATTGTATGTAGCTTTTCAAGGGTAACTAAATCAACTAACATGTTTGTATTTATTAAAGAAAATGAAATACAAAAAGTACAAGAGGTTTATATTCTTACATAAAATATCGTTTACAACGAGGTATTGTAACGCCCTGGAAAAAATGGCTATTAAAAACAGTTATCTTTATTGAAATATATATACTACAATGACTCATAAATTTGTGATTATTATTTCAAAAGCGATCGCTTTTCGATTTATTTTTTAAACATGTTTTCCCTTCCTTCCAACTACCGCCCTCACCCCAACGACTACTCTTATTCAAAAAGCTGTATTTACTTAAAACTTTCATAGAGCGACATTTCGCACGAGCTCCCTGGTTTTATAAATTTGATTAAATACTAAACAAAATGTATAAAGCAAATTTTAATTTGACCACTTATAAATCTCACTGCCGGTAGTATCCGAATAAACGTGTATTTTACCGTTAATTTGCATAAGTGAAAATGTTTGTGCATTCAACTACAGTGTAGTAAGGTTTATCATAGTAACTACACCATTGACTACAGTGACCGTAAAACACCCTTTCACCCTGAACAGCAGTAATGCAATACAACCCTCTCCCTCCCAATCCATCCCCTCAATGTGACCAAACAAAACGGGCTCTTGAGTTAAAACAAAATACACAAGCCCACTTCGGTCTACTTATGTTACAATGGGGCGTAATCAAGGAAGATGAGCAGAACCCTTCAGAACATGGTCTTTTGCTTGTAAAAACAATGAATACAGTTTATTAAAAACAATATTAGTCAAACGGTTCGGGGACACCGCGATAACGTTTTAACCACATGCATGAAATGTTTATAAAGTATACAGCTGTACTTTTTAATGCATGAACAACTTTGCCTAATTCCCCAAAATCGGAGATTTTTGGAACCAAAACTGGAGATTAAAAAAATAAATTTGTTCTTTATCATTCCAGATGTCATATGTAGTGTGCCTTAGATTAGATTAAAGACTAGAGGAAGGGATAGTACAACCCGAGGAACTGCGATCGAAAGACCTATTGTGCAACTAAAACACTTAAAAATACCTAGTTCAGCAGATTGGTGCCCTTAATAAATTCCAGTAACCTACTAATAAGTTCACTCTGCTGAAGATCCCTAGTGTCTTGGAAACCAAAAAACCCTAGCCTCCTACTAGCAAAAGCTTCACAATCATGAATTATGTAACCTGCAGTTTCCTCCTCCTTCCTGCACAATCTACACACGGTTTCTCCATGGTGCATACATATCCTGTTCATGTGCACTCTCTGAACACAGTGCCCTGTAATGAACCCCATGATCCTCCTCAGTTGTTCTTTGCCCAGGACATCTGCTGCCTCTTTGAGTCTTCCAAAAGGAACTTTGCTTAAGAGACATTTACTATGAGAATGCCAATGAAGGTTATCCCATCTTACCGGGTGTTGATTAGTAATCTACCTATTAATAGCAGACCTAGCCAACGATATAGAAATCCCTAAAGCTCAGGTCCGATAAACTCAGATGCAAATCCAAGTCGAGCCAGTCGGTCTACCTCCTCATTACCCTCATCTGTAGTGTGTTTTAGTTGCGTTTTTACAAATACTAGTTCCACCTTTTATGTTTGCGAATAAAGTAATCACCAGTTGAGGCGGTAGTTGTAATTTCCTAAACATAGGCCAGTCAGGCGTTAAAGTAATATATATATATATATATATATATATATATATATATATATATATATATATATATATATATATATATATATATATATATATATATATATATATATATATATATATATATATATATATATATATATATATATATATATATATATATATATATATATATATATATATATATATATATATATATATATATATATATATATATATATATATATATATATATATACACACACACACAACATGTTACAATTATGGTAAATTGTAACGCAAGGTTATGGTAAATTATATATATAATTATTTATTGATTTACATATTTCAAGATACTTTAAAAATTTAAGAAAAAACACTGTTCATACACCAGTGGGTATATAAAGATTATATATAAAGTTAAATCTATGTAAAAAATGTCTGTATTATGCTTAGAAAGTTAGCTTCAAAACTTAGTAAAATATTAGGGTGTGCCTAGGGAACAGGTGCAATTCACAAATTAGTTATCGTACAATAGGAAATTGGAGTTTTATCACGTAGTATCTTTGTCGACATGAGCACCGCCAATCAACAAAGCCATAAATTCAACTAGAGAGGTAGGGATTTCACAGTCTTACAACCGTTGGTGACGCGCTTGCTGCAACTGGTTCAAACATGATAGTATTGTCTTACTGAGAAATTAATAAAAGGGAATGATTTCGAGAATAGGCCTTTTGCGCCATGTATTCAGCCGGGAGAGGCACTTTTCAATCAAATACTTATTGCAAGGTAGAAAGATACGTATTCAAATCTCGAGTTTTATTAAACGTTTTTGACAGTAATTAATTAATAATTTTATATAGAGCTAAAGTGCTTGCCTAATTAAAAATTAGCCAAGAGATAAGGTTTTTTTGTGTTACTTTTCGACACTGAAAGTGTGTGTGTTTGTGTGTGTGTGTGTGTGTGTGTGTGTGTGTGTGTGTGTGTGTGTGTGTGTGTGTGTGTGTGTGTGTGTGTGTGTGTGTGTGTGCGCGTGTGTGTGTGTGTGTGCGTGTGTGTGTGTGCGTGTGTTTAAATCATCAACTTCAGTAGCTCGGGATCGCCATCAGTCTAATTCAGCACATACAGCATCAATCGCAGATCAACTCCAGCTTCCAACTACATATTATAAAGACAACAGTGTAATTCAAATAAAATTAATAAAAGTAAAGAAACTATCAGGAAAATTTAAGGAACCCTAATTAACTTATGATTGTAATTAAAGACCCCCAGTAATAAAATAATTGTACACATTTTTATTAATTTAAAGATATTACAGATATCACATAAAGTAAATTATAAATTTTGAACAAGTTGGCAATTAAAAAATTAAATTTATATAGTTAATAGTTTATATATCAAAATTGGTATTAATAAACTGAATATATATCCGCAATCCTAAATTGTACTGTTCTGAAGTTATGTTTTTGTTTTGTATTCAGTTAAATGAATCAAATTGCAGTAATCATCATCGGTCAATCTGTTTTATAGTGTAAATTATATTATTTATAAACATAACTTTTATGTTATAAATTGACGCCCAAAGTGATGCAGTTTAAAATTAAATTAAATTATTAATGATAACATGAAATATTTTATAAAATGGCGCCCAGCGAGGGGACTGTTTTAAATTGAAATTAATGAATGAATTAATTTTTATAACGTACATGTTAACATTATAATATGTATACATTATTACCTAGTGTTTGTACCACGAAATTTCTTATTTTTTTCAAAGTATCTTCAAATGAATGAATATCGATTATAGATTTCTGTCTAAGCATTAATTGTAACAACCTGATTGAATGCAAAGAGCATAATGACGTACAATGTATTCTTTAAAAGTTAATTCTGTAAACTTCTGTGGTTGATGATACTAAAATAAACCGAGACAAGTTAAAGAATCGGCCAGTAAATAAAAGCCAAAAAGCTGTCATTGATCGAAGCATCACCCTTTCTCTGTCCCGCTCCGCTCCCCTCTCTCTAATTCCATTACATTCCAGTACATTCCGTTGCTCTGGATCCGCTGCATTCTGTTTATGTCATATCGATTTAATCACAGTCAAAACATGTCTGTACAGTCCGGTGAGGAGGAGGAGACATGTTCCCTTTATTGGTTAGGGGATGAGTAATGGCACTAGTCAGTTATTGAATGCATGCAGTTTGTTTGAAATAATGACAGTAATAAAGTGCACACATGAGCAAACTTTAGTTTCACTCTGTTTATATCGTTAAAAATCGAACTGTATTTTTGTAATTGGAAATAATCTAAATGTATACAATAATTCAATACGATGGAATATTTGTCGATAACAAACACATGCTTGGATGATTAAATAGTTGTAGTAGTGTAAATAACAAGTAGTGTGTACAAATTAAAATGTAAAATTTGTAAAGCTAGTTATGTAGGCCAAATTGATCTTAAATTTAAAGTTGGAATAGAAGAACACAATAGAAGTTTGAGACTGGGCTTTGAAGACTAATTTTGCTAACCACTTACTAATGAGTTCATAAAGTTCCGTTTTTAATAAAAATACGGATTTTAAAATATTACATTATCCAGGAAATTAAATAATTTAGAGAATTTAAAAATAAATCGTTTAGTTTTAAGTAAGTATGTATTGATTTTAAACGAACAACCGCTTAGGTTATTCACCTCTTTTAAAGTCATTGTGCATGTCATTATCCACTCCTACCAGTTCTTAGGCCTGTACGAGTGAGCAACAGTCTGTTCAGTGCTCTAACGAGTGAAACCTTGGTTGGCAATACTCTAATAAAAAAGTTGTGAAAATATACAAACGTGTTATTATTTCATTAAACACCAAGTACCAACGGTCTTAAGTACAAATAATTTTAGAGCAGTTAAAATAGCCAGCTGATTTTACTACTAAATTTGATTTTTGCATATTAATCAATCAGCTGTTTTTACGTTTTGTTATTAGCAAACAACTTATAATAAGCAGCTGATTGAACTCAATATCTACACGGCAAATGTCTCTATAACGGCTGAAAAGAATATTTTTGTAACTAGTAAAAATTATTGTAGATTATAACATATTTAGTAAATTAGTTTAATTAAAATAAACCACTAAGCACTTAGATAACATAAAATTTGAGTAATTTTATAAAAAAATCAAGTGTTGAAAAAATGCGAAACTCTTTGCTTAAAACTTGTTCCTACATATTTCAGTCAGAGGTTATAGAACTTCACTGTTTTAGACCGAGTGACCACCAAGTGCGGAGTGGAATTATCCTGAGCGGAGCGGACTACGCATTCAAAACCTAACCTATTGTTTTTAATGTACGTGCATACAATGAAAGCATAACAGAGCTGAGCGGAGTGAAGCGGTGTAGCTTCGACTCTGTCTAGTTCGGTTTTGAAGCTGAATCCGCTTCCCCCACCACGTTAACCACGCCTCCAAATTTATTATTCTCGTTACCTAAGTTGCCGTTGTCAAGGTTACGGTTTTTAAATATATAGTCTCCTAGAAGCCGTTAAATATTTCGATTTAAAAGGTTGAAGAGCGTTCTTTAAACTGACTGAGCGCCACTTTCGATTGCCGTTCATCTTTATTCCGCTCAGCTCCGTATTTGGTCGCCGCTCAGCCTTACACTGAACCGTAACTATTGAATCATCATAAAATGAGAACTACAATCAAGTCTACGAACAACTCTCACATCCTAGCCTCATGCTCTCATATCCTTCCAAATGTTACCTATTTCCATCTTTTCTATCCTTACATGTCCAAATCAGGCGAGTCTCTTCACTCGACACCGTTCATAGCACTCGTATTAATTCCAATTTCATTTCAGATATCAGCGTTCCTCATTCTGTCCATTCTTATTTTACCTCCGAAAATGCAACAGAAAATGCATGGAGTACCAGTAGAGGACATGGGTCTGTTTACTTTTTATATTGCTGATGTTAAGGATATTTTGACCGAAAATGAGTTTATTATCCGTTGGAAAAAAAAATAACGAAATTTATGTTAAACAGAGTTTGTTTATAAAACGTGATAAAACAAAGTACCTAGCAGATGGGGATCAAGAACTTGATCTTCAGTTGGAGGCAAAACAACAGTTGAATCTGCAAACATCTGAAAATTTCAGGCACTAATGAAGAAAGACGTAGTAAAGAGATTACGAAAGGATGGCCAAACGAATAGTACTTAAGGTACTGTGACGTATCCCACTGTTGAGTCTGAATTAAAAGAAAAGAAAACTTGAACGTGCAAAACTGTTGTTGAGAGTACTGCAAATAACAAGAACAACTCAAAATTTCAATCCAAGCCATGGAGATGGATTTTCATGTGCGACTAGAATATCAGCAAATTCTTACTCGATTTTGTGTTTTTTTTATTTCTTATTGACAAGTTACGAAACTAAATATTTGAACTACATTTGAATAGCCTATAAGTTAGGACTAGGAAGCCACCAGGCTGTCACAATATATTCTTCACCACGTCCGTGCCAGATAAGTGACGGATGCTACAATCCGTCACCCCAACCTTGTCAGTTCACCCTCTGTAAATATTCTCTCCCCTATTTTCGTAGTGTTGTATTTTGTTCTTAAACTCAAGAGAACGCTTGTCTGTAAAGCCGCAATATTTAACGACCCTTCGCCCAGACTGGAGGAAAGGACTTGAGAGGACGTGGGTAAGTGATTGCCACTTACAGTCGGCTGCTGCAGAGTGTTAATATGGGTGAAACTCGACTATCGTCTATTAAAAACGCAGTTGTGTAGATGATAAAATGAAATCTATGAACCACGACCGAGAAAAATTATTTTCGTATTTTCAAAGAAATCTTAAATTATTATTATTGTAACACAGCCACCGGACAACATATTTAAATAATTAGGATTATGACGTCTTTTCTTCTGTCCAAGTGGTATTTTCACTCTTCTCGTAAAACCTACCGCAGTTTCGAAACTTTACTGCTTCATCTTCAGGCAATTTCGTTTCTCGTTGTAACTAGGGACTGTAACGACATACGAGTTACACGGTAGTGTTTGGCCAAACCAAATCTTATCGTTGTGCGTTTTAATAAAAATCGTGTGATTGTGTTTAGTGTTGTAACGTGTGTTTTCAATGTTTCGTTAACTTTGTGACGACCTCGACAGAGAGATTTGATTTTTTGTATTGCGGCCTGAAGATGGAACAGTGAAGTTTCGAAACCGCGGTAGCCTTTACGAGGTTAGTTAAAAGACTACTAGACGGAAGAAAATAGGTCATAATCCTAATTATGAAAATATTAACTGTTAGTTGACTATAGTAAAAAATTAACTATGGTGAAATTATATTTCCAAAAAGTCTGTAAGATGAATGAATAAATGAATTTTTACGGTTACTTTAACACTGCGACCTTTTTAAATCTATTGTGCTCCCTTTTTATATCACTGAGATGGTCAGTTATAACACCTTTTCCAGTTCTAGTTTCTACATAATTTCTATTAGCCTACTTGGAAAAGATTTAAGATGGGTTCCGATTGGTGACTTCCCAGTTACTTATTGAGATGCTTGCTCTGCTAATTTCCTTTCCACTTGTTTTCATCCTAATATAGAGGTTTTTCTCTATTTAGCCAAAGTTTTTGTTTTTCTATTTTACATTCTTAGTTCAGGGAACATCCATAAGTAGCTAATGAAATTAGGTTCTCCTGCATGCATGGGCATCGCCAAGTCTCCCAGGGCTCCGTTTGGTACACTATTATGCCGGTGTCATACATTCCATCAGCACGGGTAGCCTTACATTTTAACCAAGTTATGTAGAGTAGTGAATGTTGTGTCTTGAGTAGATGAGTGAGTAGGAGGTATGGGTACGGTGGCAGTGTTGAGCTCAACAGCTGCTCACTTCAGAAGCCTGCGCCTGTATATCTATAAGATAAAACAGTTATAATTTTGAAAATTTTTAATCACCACCATTTTGAAACGTTTGAACGACTTTATGAAACTATTACCAAAACCAATTTTTGTACTAAGTTTGAATCAAGTAAAACCAAACCTATGAAGACAAGCATGGTCTTTGGTATGGGTTTTACCACGATGGCCATTCAAAAAGCTCACTTCCCATACGAAATTTGTTAATAAATTATGAAAAAACTTATGACTTTCCACGTTCAATTAAATTACTTAAAAACTGTATCAGTGCTTAAGAAACTGATACTCGAAAAAACACTGTCTCTCCGAAAATTCCAGTTATCGAAGTAAATTTAGAAAATACACAAATTTATAAAAAAATTAAAACCATTTGGAGAAATTTTACCAATTAAAAAAAATGTATCCATGGAGCTCAAACCGGATTGTCCGAAGGCAAACCTAAGATTTGTTTTGATATTTAATGACCACACTGGAAATAAATTTTATTAAAATATTCATAAAAAGATTTTGAGAAAATCCTATGTATGCAAATTTCCATTACATAATGAGCTATTGGAGTGGCTATATTCGTCAGACTGTTAAAATAAAACCCATTTCGTGGTGATATTTTTGCACCATTTATTCTGATATTTATTAGTCACATAAATAAATTGGCATTTTTCTAACTGTAATAGAGTGATAAACTTTTTGACGATTTTTTTCACGGGACTGTCGAAGATCAGTTTTCAAACTTCACAACGTTAGGGCAGATATTTTCGGGAGACCTACACAGTTCCCACTCCACACAATTACCTCCTTTGGCTGGCTTCCAGGAGTCTCTTCTTACAAGGTGGTGACGGCCGAATCAATTGCCCAGGGTAGAACATTCCCCCATCTTTAATAAATCTTATAACTCTAGGGGGGAGGGTGCATCCTTAACACAGGATCGGGAGAACAGCCTACATTGCTTTTATGGAATCTTAAAACTGAGAGCGAAGACGTAAAGATTTTTACTGGATTTTACTGGAAGATCTGATTATTTAAGCTAAAGGTATGTGTACAATTTAAACAAAGCTAAGGGGCAGATTTTTCCACCTAAGGGATTTTCATTTCCTCGATTTTAACAAGAACGTATTATTCATTTCAAATTCAGTACACTGACTTTGGGTTGTGGTTTTCATACTATACATGACTAGCATGTAGCAAAATGATTTGGTAATTAGAAAGTTTGAAATTAAAAAGAATGTGTCAGTTAAAAATAAACAAAGGAACGGCAGAGTATAATAACACTTTACTGTAAACAAGAAAAACATAGGCAGTGCGGGACTGTCAGACAGAAGTGACTACTTTTTTTGGCATGCCTGACTCTATACTTTTTCACTATTATACTCGTAATTTCATTATTTTTATAAAAATTTAGATGCATGCAGGAAAGGATAACTTTTGAAATTATTTTCATATTAAATTTCGCATGTGTGTAGGTACACAACTTAAAAATTAACTGAAACTGTCACAGACTGTGAATTTGAGTACCTTACGCTATATAAGAGGCTTTAATAATTAATCAGTTTATAACCCTACTTTTGAGTTGTACATGACAGTTATACTGTATAAGTATAATAATAAATATAATATTTGAGATTAGGCATTCAAAAATTGGTATAGGTCCTATACATTAAATAATTTAACTACACAAATTTAGAAAATACACATTTTTAAATTAACAAGAACAATAAACATAACCTCAACTGAAATGATATTGAAACTATTGTGCGAAATCAGCTGTTTAGAAGTAGTCACTTCCAGTCTAGACATGTGCAAGAACAATATATGCTGTGAGGTATGCATTACGGATTTAAGTGTTACGAGAAGCAAATGTTTATACAAATGTTTTGTCAACTGCGACCGTACAAATTTTCACTTGAAAAATACATTTTGTTAATCACTAAACAAAATTTAGAGCGTTCCGTGACGGCAAATTGAATTTCCCCCCCGTGCAAAACATACACCCATAGCCCGCGATAAGAAGTAGTCACTTCAACAATTCAATTAGAGCGTTCCGTGACGGCAAACTGAAATCATTGAAGAAGTTGTTTGAAGTATTCGTCGATTAAGTGGTACTACGGTATAAATTTGCTAGTGTGACTTAATTCGTTTTAATAATTGAAGTAATTAATATAGTAAGTGAAAGCTGAATAAGTGTAGTCATAATTCGTCGTAAAATTATAACAATCCATCTTCGTCGTCGACCCACATCCGGGACCTGCAAGATAATAATAAGTCTTTCATTATTAAAGACTCTCGATTATATATTGGTAACCAGCACTGTATCACGTTTGAGTAATGACTGTAATGAATTTGAACAGTACCAAGCAATATTCTTAGTTTCCATTTGAATTATCAAAGAACTACCCTTACATTAATTATTCTTCCTTGTGTTAATAATTATTAACTTTTAATAAATTTGTTATTAACTTGAAATCAATATTATTAATTAAAAATTTTGTAATATGAAATTGGACACTTTATTTAAATAACCTATTAGTGATTTCCTTAAGTATGTCAAATAAAAGTTAATAATTATTAAATATCTAATAAACGTTGACGCCTAACACTGAAAAGGTGGTTTATTAGAATGCATTACACCAATTTGAACGCCATTTTGGATCAGAGTGTTTTAAAATTCACTGAACTTTTTTTATAATAAGGTACACTCGATCATCATTCTTGTGTACAGTTTAGAATTAATGAAGCAAACACCATTTCCAAACATTCCAACGTTTAATTATTTCTGTAAAAATCTAGTTCGGAAGCAACCGACAAAAACCCATAAACATAATTTCTAAAAATCGGTTTTTCAATTTATTTATAAAATTTTAGTCAAATATGCGAAGAATCAATTTTTAAATATTTTTTAATATGTTTTTTTTAAGATTAGAAAATATTTCACTTATTTTGATGGGCAACGAATTTGTCCAAGCTATTACTAAAATCGATTTTAGTGCCATGTTTTTTAATCAATCAGGACTAAAATGGCGAAC
>CM040190.1:58917579-58942579 GCA_022606455.1 Callitettix versicolor | reverse complement strand
TCGTGCAAGTAATGATAAAAATACCCCAGGTGGTAACCAATCCACCCGTCTGCGGGCGGCAACCAAGAACTCGGATTCTGGGGGCCCTGGACTTACACGATTACAGAGAGAGTCGGAGTTCTCTGGCAAACTTCCTCATAAAACACCCACGTACATTGGTACTTTCAACTCAGTAGACTCCCAACAACTAAACTTGCCAACAGAATCCTTAAGTATATACAAGGTGTCAAATCAACAACGTCGTGGATCGCACAAGTCAGAATAGACACAGGAATAGACTCAACAGATGTTGAAGACAGGCGCGCATACAGGAGAAAGATGCTCGGTTGGAAGGTCCCAGAGAATGAAATCCCAAAGAGAGCAGGGGTAAAATGGACGGAGGAGCGGAAGAGGATCCATGGGGACAGGATGAGGGAGGTGTGGAGGATTAGAATAAACAAGACATGAGTCGGAGTGCTTTGCGTGATCCAACAGGGTCTATGCGCAGATAATAATATATATATATATATATATATATATATATATATGTGTGTGTGTGTGTGTGTGTGCGCATATATATCTATCTATACACTCACACATACACACACACACACTGTATATGTTTATGAGGTTCTAATATAATTTCATAGTCTAGACTTGTAAGGCGTTGCGGGTAGGCAATTCCGTTACACGCTTGTCTGGCTGACTGCCTAAGCTGCCTTGTACTATACATTTGTAAACTGATATCGACTGCAATCCATGCATTTTCTGGTATCTTTTGTCCACCACAAATATATCTCTAATTACTCTCTATAGTAAATATATCTCTAATTACTCAGTAATACTGAGAACGTATAAAGTTACAAAACCATAGATTTTTTTTTTTAATTTTGTAGAAAACCAAAAACCGTTATAAATTCGTTTGTGCCCGTCTGTTTGCTGTCGGTAAGGCAAATATTACACGTAAACGTGGTGACTGCACATTAGAAAATTTGGTGAAGGTATAGGCCTACTTTGTAGAATTTCAAATAAAAAAAAAAAAAAAATACAGGTTGATTGACTGCATAAATATTTAGAGATAGTCTAGGGGTACAATCCTATGCAAAAAGATTTTATTTATCTAATGTAGATATTATTTAAACCAAAACGCACTCTTTTCAGTTTATAGGCAGCCCTGAGCCAACAGACAATACTGCCACGCATCGACTCGGTATCAAATAATTTTGTAAGCACTGACGATTTGGTAGGCTCAATTGAACGACTTATCAGTTGATTTATCAGTATTAGCTTCTATTAAAATAGAGGTTATAGTTATATTTCATACTTGTATGACCTGTTAATAAAGCATTGTCATTCATTATATTTAGGTTATTTAATTCAATATTTCTGACTTTGTTCTATTTCGTATTGAAAACTATAACTTATAAAATTAATTACTGAATTCTAACACTGTACCTTATTGAAATATTTACAACGGAAACCTACTAAATTAGGCTACAGGATTTACTGTTACTAAAAGCAGAGTCTTTTATTTAAAACATCTAAAATAAATAAAGTTTTATTTAAAAACTCTGAAATATTTTTGTCTGCGAATTTTAAAAAAATTGATTTTTTTTTAAATGTTCCAATTTGAAACAAATTCTATATATATATATTTTAAAACAAACTACATATATTTATAATAGTATTTGAATTTCCAGTTATGTAGATAATAGTGATAAATACCGACATAAAATTTCAAGCATAGTTCCTTAGATAACGGGGCATTTGTATTAAAAGTGCAACTTTCGAGAAACGCCAAAAAAACTTTTATTACATACAAAGTAGTTATTACCTTACATCTAATACAGTTCTGGTGAATAGGAAAGTCCTTTTCACTCTTCTTCTTCAAGTTTATCCTCTTATTTGCTTTTTAACTACATTGTATTCAAATTCATCACTACTAAATTCACTATAACTGTCAAGGGTTCTACTAAGTTTTGGGGAACTGGTAAACCCAGGGGGAACTGATAGCCTACGTCTAGATTCAGAACTTGAAGTTATGTTTATAACCCTACTGTGGAGCTATTATTTTGCCGTAATATTTCCGTTTCTTGAATATTTTGGTACTTGTAGTCATGATACACTAAATTATGCATAATTGTAGCTTTACAGGCTGTAAAACAAAAATTAAAACAATGCAAGAACAACTATATAAACACAAACCAGAACAAAGCTAACAAAACAACAGCTGATTTAAGAAGCACTAAATGTACTATAGAAATGTGGTAAGCTAACACTACAAATAGTAATAATATTACAAAATACAAATTGTGTGCACTATAACAAGAGGTTTTATTGCAGGAGTAGTTAAGAAAGAATACACGCCAGAGAGACAAAGTTTGTAGCTGAAAAACCAAGAACACGATCTCATTCAAATGTAAGTAAAATGGATCTAAAATGTTTTAGTGAAAATGTATCACTGTAAACAGAAAAAATAAGCTATTATACAAGCAATACAAAAAATCGTCAAAAATAATATTCTTGTGTAGTGACACCCTTAATACCAAATTATTCTGTATTTTAAACTGATAATTGACGCTTATTTCAAATGCGTACATTTCACTTTATACATTCATAATTTCAGCTCAACTTGCTCAGTAGTTTTTTGTGATTAAATTATACACACACTACGACCAATTTTTTAAACAATTTACCTTAAACTGAACAAAATTTTATTAGTTGCCAGGCTGAGGTATGTGATTTAGCTACGCGGGTGTAATCATTTTGCATAACTCGCGCCTTAATTTGACAATTTGGGTCTGTAATTAATACCACACATTAGACAGCTGTTGTCAATTTTAACTATACTAAAGGTTCAAAAAAATCCTACAAAACTGAATTTTTTTCTATGGAAACTACTAAACCTCCTTTTGTCCTTTTCGGGTGTGAAATTTGGAGAATGCTGGATATATTTTTATGTTTTAGATTCTTTTGTGAATTTTCAAGAAAATAAAATACTTTTCTTAAGCAAAATTGTATACCCCATTTTTTACCCTTTTAGGGAATGAATTATGAAAAATTCAGAAATACTTGTTTCATAAATTGTGCTTTTGAATATTTTTGTTTAGTTTTAAGAAAATCCGATAACAAATGTTTTCGTCCAATGCAAACATTTATACCACTTTTGCATTTTTATTCTTTTAGGAAATGAAAAATGCATAAATATACATTTCAAAGTATTTACCAAGAAAATCCGCTAAAAAATACTTTTCCTATAAAAACTGTTGTACCCGCTTTTTACACTTTAGGAATTGAATATTATACATCATTTCTTAGCACCCCTACATAGTAGTACTAAGGTGCCCTGAAAATGTCAAGTCTCCGGCTATCACAGTTTTGACTGTACATTGATTATGAGTCAGTCAGGACTTCTTCTTTTATATATTGGAATATATAAAGATATAAGATAGAGTGATCTAGAGGTTTGAATTGGTGCTCATTTCAAGATCACGAGTCTGAGCCTTACCGTTATGGCCGCTCATTTTTCAATGAAAATTCATTAACAATTAGAGCCCCTCATTTCCCTAAAATATACAAGCTTCATTTCACAATCAGGACCGCGTCACGGATAAAGAAGCCTCGAAAAACACCTGAGATTGGGGCCTTTGGTTTGTGATGTTTTCTGCGTGACTGGTACAACTTTGGCCAAAGCAAGGTCACGAACCTCTATTTTGTACATGACTAGTACAACTTTGGTCAGAGCAAGGTTACAGATCGACGTTTTGTGCGTGACTAGTACAATTTTGGCCAGAGCTAGGTCACGTACTTATGTTTTGTGCGTGACTAGTACATCTTTGGCCAGAACATGGTCATGAACCGATGTTTTGTGCGTGACTAATACAAATCTGGCTAGAGCAAGATCACAAACCTATGATTTTTGAGTGACTGGTACACCTTTGACTAGAGCAAGGTTGCGCTTGCAGCTATAAATTTCAAGTTTTTTATTACTGCACTGTATTTGTAAGACAAAATGTGCGAGGTTATGAACTGAATGAATATAATCGGTCAGGTGCACAAATCGGTTGTGTGGCGCTAAGTTGCTTCGGTATTCTGATAAATAACCGATTATTTTTACTTTGATCACTAATTTACATATCACTGAAGGCCTACCTTCACATTGTACACCCAGAGAGGAGTTTCGTTGCAAGCAGAAAATCCTAGTTCACCGCCAAACACGTAGATAACGTCCTTGTAGGCTACGGCAGAGTGCTCTTGCAGGCAGGGCGGCGTGTCTCCTCCTGGCTTCAGCACTTCCCAGCGGCTCTCTTCTGTAAAATACAAGAATAGAACTGGTAATATTTGTGAAATATTGCTATCTGTGAAAACTGCTATTGCTACTTTTCATTAGCCATTAAATAAAATTAAGAATATTTGTGAACTGTAAAGTAATGCAATTGGCTGGCCTATTAATTAGCTATTGAGTCTTTATACATAGGATAACATAAATTTGAAAAAAACAAAAGCCGTTATAAATAGTACATATTAATCTAAACAATTCTAAAACTAATTGTACAAAAACACAGACGCAATACTAAATAAATAATACCAACACAATCTAAATCTGGCGGAAAAGAACTGAAGTGCTCGCGCAGTTAGCAATGTTAATATTTATCTCCTCTCAGTAATTCCATACTAACAAAAATGTAAATTGTGAAAATTTCACACCAACACACACACACACACACACACACACACACACACACACACCAGTTTTGTTAAGATAGTTTGGTAGGTACTGCAAGAGACGCGGTACAACTTGCCCCATTTCATCGTTCTTGTATGCTTTAAAATCATCCCGCCTTTCGATTCACTCTCTAACCCAACACGAGCGTGATGACGTTCTTTTTTTGGCAATCAAGAAAATTATAAGAGCGACTAATCTTCGACGCTCTTCCGTCAAACATATCACTTCGAGGCACACAACTAAACTACAGAATCTCACTGAGAGTGTGATCTCAGCTAATTTCTATTTTCCCAGTCTACTATCGCTATTAGCCCAATCTACTTCATGTACCTACTATCCCAATCTACTTTGTGTACCTACTATCCCAATCTATTTTGTGTACCTACTGTCCTAATCTATTTCGTGTACCTACTATCCCAATTTATTTTGTGTACCTACTGTCCTAATCTACTTCGTGTACCTACTGTCCTAATCTACTTCGTGTACTTACTATCCCAATCTACGTTGTGTACCTACTGTCCTAATCTACTTTGTGTACCTACTATCCTAATCTACTTCATGTACCTACTATCCTAATCTACTTCGTGTACCTACTGTCCTAATCTACTCTGTGTACCTACTATCCTAATCTACTTCATGTACCTACTGTCCTAATCTACTTCGTGTACCTACTGTCCTAATCTACTTCGTGTACCTACAATCCCAATCTACTTCGTGTACCTACTGTCCTAATCTACTTCGTGTACTTACTATCCCAATCTACGTTGTGTACCTACTGTCCTAATCTACTTTGTGTACCTACTATCCCAATCTACTCTGTGTACCTACTATCCTAATCTACTTCATGTACCTGCTGTCCTAATCTACTTCGTGTACCTACTATCCCAATCTACTTCGTGTACCTACTGTCCTAATCTACTTCGTGTACTTACTATCCCAATCTACGTTGTGTACCTACTGTCCTAATCTACTTTGTGTACCTACTATCCCAATCTATTCTGTGTACCTACTATCCTAATCTACTTCATGTACCTGCTGTCCTAATCTACTTCGTGTACCTACTATCCCAATCTATTTCGTGTACCTACTATCCCAATCTATTTCGTGTACCTACTATCCCAATCTACTTTGTGTACCTACTATCCCAATCTACTCTGTGTACGTACTATCCTAATCTACTTCGTGTACCGACTGTCCTAATCTACTTCGTGTACCCACTATCCCAATCTACTTCGTGTACCTACTATCCCAATCTACTTCGTGTACCTACTGTCTCAATCTACTTCACTTCTATTCTGTTCCAATCTACTTCGTTGTACCTACTATACCAATCTACTTCGTGTACCAACTGTCCCAATCTACTTCACTTATCTACTGTTCCAATCTACTTCACTTATCTACTGTTCCAATCTACTTCGTGTACCTACTATCCCAATCTACTTCGTGTACTTACTATCCTAATCTACTTCGTGTACATACTGTCCCAATCTACTTCGTGTACCTACTCTCCCAATCTACTTCACTTTCCTATTGTTCCAATCTACTTTGTGTAGCTACTGTCCCAATCTACTTCGTGTACCTACTGTCCCAATCTACTTCACGTACCTACTATCTCAATCTACTTCGTGTACCTATTGTCCCAATCTACTTCGTGTAACTACTGTCCTAATCTACTTCGTGTACCTACTATCCCAATCTACTTCGTGTAAACTCTTCCGCGATCTACTTTCTAGATACTCTCAGGCACTTCTTTAAATTTACTCGCTGTTATTATCACATAGTAATAATCTGGAAAACATTGTCTCACGTAATCATTTCTGCAAGTCGTTCCTGGGAGTAGGCCTACCGGAAGTCTTCAGTGTATGCCTATCTTTACGGTTCTCGAGTCTTCTTGTGATTCACTGACAGTACTTTTCCCTAAAAAATCCCTAAAGGTATTGTAGAAGGGGAATAAATCTTAGATTAAACTTTACTTGATTCTAACAATCTCCTGAAAGCTTCTCTCCCCCTATGTTATTAAACACAGTGGTTACACTGGGGGTTGGAGTCTTCCCCTAATGTTAGGGCTAGTATTTTAAGTAACATTACTTTACAAGCGTACGGTGTGTTCTAAAAGGAACTACACTGAAACTTATGACCATATGACATTTGTCCACACCAGGTGAACATTATGGTTATTGCTGTCTTACCAGCAATACTGGTAGTTAATACTACCATCTGAATAATGAAGTAGTTCAGATGTTAAACAACAACGATGAAAATGGTTTTTGTGTAAAACATTATTTTTGGTCATGCAATTTTTGTTCATGCAATTTGTCGACCAAACGGGATTGGTCGTTACAAATGAATTTCAGAAGCGTTTTCAACGTCCAGCACCTATTTACAAGGCAATGCTCTTAGTCATAGAAAATTGTCTTCGAATTAGAAGCATTCTAGGTTATACCGACCGTCCAATAAATGTAACAACTTATGAAAATCAAGAAGGACTACTTGACTTGAACAAGTATTGTAGTCACCACAAAGAAATCTTAGGCCGGATGGCCATTAAATGCAGAGCGGAGTGCACTACGCATTCAAAACCTAACCTATTGTTTTTAATGTAAATGCGGCCAGGGGAGCTGAGCGGAGTCAAACGGCTCCGCATTTGGTGGCCACCCGACCTTAGACGAACCTTATTGAATGCGATCATTTACCGACTCCAGTGACTCGTATATTTGAACTATGTGTGCGCTCTTTTTTACAAGATAGTAATAAGTCATTGTTAAGATAACACTGTTAAAAACAGAAAATAAGTCGTCGCTTCCAAGAGCAGATAAAAGGACAAAGGCGCGAACTGTTCAACAATATTACCGAAGTTGTATGACATCAGGCATTTTTGGCTATGTTTGGTTTGCAGTGCCATATTGTTTTCAATCGATTTACCAATAAAGAAACAACTCGATTTTTTTATTTCACTCGAATAGACAAAATTGGGAAACCATTCCTATTTGGGGATATGTAATAGCTTAGAGATTTATTAACTTATAGATTCGTTTTTCCTTCGAAGGTACCGTGTTACAAGTTAGAGATCGACCTGTGTAGTAAGATAGAGGTTCCTACTGTGTATTAACATAGAGACTACAGTGCTGTCAAGTGTGTTGCACCGTGTGAATATGTTGCCGACGCCGCTGCTTGCAGGCGCTTCAGTATCTTTTATCTAACAAGTAGAACTCGCTTAGTTAGGTTATTTTGAACGTAATTTGAAAGTTGTAAGTGCTGGTAGTGCAGCGTTTAATGCTGATTACGATGGCAGAATCAGAATGTCAAAAAGAGTGAGATAAAGAAAAATTATTTTGTAAATTCGCTCTATCATGTCAGCGAGACAGCTGCGTGCCGCGAATTTTTCTCCTATTATTTAAACGTTGCTAAGTGCCTGTGTTAAAAAATAAAACAAACAGTTCAGAATTGTAACACAAAATTTCTTGCTTTTAATTATATTTTCCAACAAATCCGGTTTGGATCTTTAAAAAAACTGTAGAATTTCTTAATTTCATATCTTTTTCGTTTGTCTAGTATTTTCCTATAATAAAATACTTTATAAATTATGTTTTAAAATTTTATTATTACTTTATTTTGCCATTATGAAGGATAGTATAAGACATTTTTTTTTGGAAAAAGGACTAAACAAGAAAATACTTAAAATAATAATCATTTGTATGGATTAAACATTAATAAACCCAATTTCATGGTAATTAGTATAGAAACAGTTGGACTTAATGGTCAACAACATATCTAAATGTTTTAATGTTTATTTTTGACAATTATCTGTATAGAAAAAAGGAAATATTTGTTTTATAAAAAAAAAAACATCGTAAGTTTATATGAATTCATTAATTCATAATTGATTCATTAATTTAGATCTGTTTTCTTAATTCAATTTGGATGGTTTCAATAAACGAGCCTTCATACAATGTTTTTATATTATTATTACTATTACTATTACTACTACATATGTAAATTAGTATACATTTACAACATTGGACATAAGCATTTCACAACAAAACCTATCCAAATCAACTTTATATTTTAATAATATATCTTTCTTTAACTAAGCGAGTTCTACTTGTTAGATAAAAGATACTGTAGCGCTGCAAGCAGCGGCGTCGGCAACATATACACACGGTGCAACACACTTGACGAAACTGTAGTCTCCATTTTAATACACAGTACAGATCTTATTACACAGGTCGATCTCTAACTTACAACACGGTACCTTCGAAGGAAAAACGAATCTCTAAGTTAATAAATCTCTAAGCTATTACACCTTCTCCTCTATTTCCCCTCCTTCCCCTCTCTGCTTTATCGGCTTCAGTTCCTTACCGCTTCAGCTGCAACTGACTCAGCACTCGAATGTACGCTGAATGTCTGACGTATGCAGAAACATCAGGATTTTTCTTGATTTGATCCAAACCGCATCTTGTAATTGAAACAGCTAAGCGAAGTCTCTGTTTCAGCTTTTTTTACTGTTTCAACAAATTTTTTAACCCTTTATATTTATTAAAAATATTATTATAAAATTATATTTCAGTGTCGTTAGTTTTGAGCCATACTGTAGTAGTTTAAAATGTAAACATAAGTTGTGTGCGAAAAAATTTTACGACATTCTCCGGAATTAAAATTCTTTACAAACACTTGTTTAATTTACAATTTTTATTCACTTCCTTTGTAATGCAACTAGTGATTGTAGTCACCTCATTTAGTTTCATTCCGTAAATATTAAATATCTTGTTTCATATATTATTACGAAAAGCATTCCGATCGGTTTTGTACTAAAAATAACAACCTGCTTTATTAAAACTACATATATGGGGTACCTATAGGCACTGACGGATTAATGCGATATTGTGGATGGGATCCCCCAGTTGGTTGGATGATTCAACTTATAAGAGGGCCTCCCTGGGGGACGAAAATTTTTAAAATAATATCTTCAAAAAGTAACTTTGTTAAGCTTTTTTGAGACTTAAAACAAATATAAAATAAGTGTAATAATTTACTCCATTTTAGACAAAAAAATTACTTAATGTTTTTAGATTCCTATTTTAAAATTATTATTATTATTTTCAATGCCACTCATTTCGAAACAAAAGTTGTGCTAAAGAAAACATTTTTTCTTCTTTCCCCTCTTCTCAGTATTCCTATCCGTCATTTTTTATGTACAACCGCAGTTATTCCCGTTGCTTTATTTGTACGGTTAACGCTGATCCCTCATTCTCTTTAGTTTTGGTCATTTTTAGAGTCAAGAAAGATCTTTATGCTGTTGTAGTTAACGCAGGAAAAGAAGCGGAAACCAAATTAAAATATCTAATTGATTAATCCTGCTTTAATCCTCAGCACAAGCATTACAAAGTGCACAAATGTACTTATGTAAATACGGACGAAGTTCAGATCGGGATAATGTTACGGGTTTCAGACCTCTTAGAGGCCTTAGAGGCCTTAGATGCCTCCTTGACCCTTTTCCTCAAAGCTACGCATAAACTTCCATTTTATGGAAGCAAAATAGGATCTTTAACATTTTTTATTTTATTTCTTTTGTCGCCCCTTCGCTCCCCTTTAATCCGTCCTTGTTTATAAATTTGTCAGGACACCATGGAACTCTCACGCCTCATACATTTTCATTTTAAGGCTTTAAAATAAAATAAAATCCACTTAAAACCGATAAAAGATCTGTAAACAAAATTCCAGGAGTAGTATGAAGTGCCCCGTGAGAGTGCAGAACAAAGCAGGCATGTGTACCTGCTTAAACAGCTGATTGCTACAAAAAAACATTGTTGAAAGTAATATTTCAAGTATTACTATATACACGTCTTAAATAATTATTGACCGGATCAGCTTTGAAAGTAGGATCGATAAGACAATCTAGGCCAGTTCTAATATGTAAATGCTATTAAATAAAAGACTCTGCTTTTAGCTACAATAAATACTGTAGCCTAAATTTAGCCTACATTTAGGCCATTTAGGTATGTAATGTAAAACCCGGATATGGTAGGTTTCATTTGTAAATATTTCAGTAGGGTATAACAGAATGCAGTCATTAATTTTATAGGTTATAATTTTAAATACGGAAGTAGAACAAATTTGTATTAAATAATCTAAATGAATGACTTGCTTTATTAATAGGTCATACAAGTATTAAATATAATAATAACGGCTATTTTAACAAAAGAAAAAATGCTAAAAAAACTGTTCAACTTCTTGCTTTACAATGTTGTATATTATTCGTTTCTTTTTCCCATTAACTGCTAAAAGTTTCACGGGCCCATTAATGAATACAAAAAGAACTTTGTAAATTGTACTATTACCTTTGTAATGAATGTCGAAACTGTTAAGTAATAATATTTGGACGTTCTACACTACCGAGAATTAAGAAAATAAAATGAGGAAAGGCTAAAAATAAAAGCACTTGCTGACGTCGATGTAGTGAAGTCCGGCTCGGTTGATACACTCCTCTCTACTTACGTCAGCACTCCTCTATAAAAGCTGTCAGCAATACTTCCCCTTCTCTCCTCAATCTCTCCATAAAGCTGAAAGGAATAAATATTTATAGTAACTTACACGTCTGCCTTGTTTTTCAGTTTTTTCGAGTAATTTTCACAAATTTTTATAACGATAAAATGCTGAACAATATTTCATTAGCTTTCTGACGTTCAATTTATAATTATTTAAAAGAAGCTACGGAGCCGTTTTATCCGTACAAAATTATGCGTATATCTTCAAAAACGAATCCAGTTCGGGCAATAACGACAAGAAATCGCAAAATCGGAAACATTTTGATCACTGACCGAGCGAAACGAGGTCTCTGTTTCAGCTCGACTGTTAGGTATTTGGTTTGCGTTTGTTACACAGTTTTAGACAAAAGCATTTACCGACACTTTTGAAATTTGGAACGGAAAGATGTACATGTAAGAAAGATGACGGACTCTGATTTAACGATGACAAATGTACGCAACTTGACACAAACCCATTGGCCAATTGTTTTGAAATTTGATACGAAGGGACCTTGTATATGCCCAAATGACTATGTGTAAGATTTTTCCCCATTCACTTCCGTTTCAAGATTGCGGCCTTTGATTTAGCGATGACAAATTTTCGCAATTTGAAACATTCGCATCGGTCAAATGTTTTGAAATTTGATATGAAGGTACCTGTATAAAGTCCAAATGATGTGTAAGTTTTTCCCCTATTTACTTCTGTTTCAAGATGGCGTAATCTGATTCAACGTTGACATTGCAGTTGCTGCCTATTTCCTGTAGTACTGACTGCACGGCAAAACCTATAATAATTTTGTTCTCTCCGTGGTAAAAGTGCATTTTATATTATATTATTATATACAATTTATTTTGTACAATTTATATTAAATTCCTTTCAGAAACATTTTTCGTAAATATTACGGTTATCGGTTAAATTGACGGAAACGTTACTAGCGCTATCTTACGAATATAAGCGAGATCTACTGTTCTTTGTACTACTAGTATATAAAGATTCAAAACTCAAGTCAGTCCACAGAATTTGAAATAAAAAAAACATTTACAGTAAATCGAAAAAAATAAACTTTGACGACGGTGTTTTTGTCTTTCGTTTTACTCCCGAACTATTTTTTTTTTTAATTTGGTACATTTAACTGAGTGTTGTTTGAATACTTAAAGAATACACTTAAGGTATATTTGATAAAAACTGTTAAGACCGATTTTAGTTAATTTTTTATCCTTTCTTAGTTGAAAATTGCTTTAAAACTGAACATTTTCAAAAAATTAAAAACTTTTATAATATATATGGTAGATGGAGGATTTTATAAAAATGTGTTAGTTTTCACAAAAAGGCAACTCAACAATTAGTTTGCGTTGTTGTGTCCTACAGTAGAGGGTTAAAGAGAAAAATAAACATAGCCCTTAGTTTCGTTTTGACAAATATCGTGGAATCTATACCGTAGTTTCGGATTAGGGCAGTAATGGATCCGTATAAATTACAGCTTAATCCGTTGAAAGGCGTGGGTTGGGAGGAATTCAATAAATCAACATTACTACAATGGAAGTCGGCCTATACAGGAACGTAAATTGATTGGGCTACCGTACTTACCCAGACTGTACCTCCACAAGTCCTTGAGTGGCAGGTTGCCGTTCCGTCCTCCCAGGATGTACAGGTGAGTGCCCAGCAGTGTGGCGCTGTGCTTGGTGCGTGACGGGGGTGTTATGGCGCCTGGTGTAGGGGCCACCGCACTCCACATCTGTAACAACAAGATTCATTAGTAATAGTTCAAAAAACCTCGCAATATATTCTTAATTAATATACGAAGCGTTCCACGTTCGTAAACTTATCAGCCAATTTAACCTGTAACCGTAATGTTTACGAAAAGTTTAGTGGACCCACTTTATTGGAAATGATATGTCCATCTCCATGAAGCATATAAATTACTATAGGTCTTGCCTTTCAGCCAGTATTATAGGAAATAACCAGCAACTACTCATGAATCACATTTCGCCATCTTGAAACGGAAGTGATTGGGAAAAATCTTACACATATATCTTTCGGACTTTATGCAAGGTACCTTTGTACTAAATTTCAAAACAATCGGTCAATGCGTTTGACCAAAAGTACGTACGCTTGTCATCTTTAAATCTGAGACCGCCATCTGGAAAGGGAAGTAAATGGGAAAAAATGTTACACATTTGGGTTTAAATATAAGATACCTTCACATCAACTTCCAAAACAATCGGTCAATGCGTTTTGCTGAAACTACGTGCAATTTTTACTGTAAATCAGAGGCCGCCAACTTGAAACAGAAGTGGGAAAAAATCTTACACAATCGCCTTTCCGGCTTTATACAAGTTACCTCAGTACCAAACTTCAAAACAATCTATCAATTTTTTAGCGCAAACTGCGTAACAAACACACAAACTAACTGCCAAACGGTCGAGTTAAAAAATTACTTACTCATTTCTTCTAACACCGTTTTTTCCCGCAATCAGCTGTTTTGGTACACACAATTATTTCAGTCACCTATCCCTACATTGTACTGCTGTTGTTTACAAACATGTATCGGTTTTAAGTTGGCTTTAATGTATTGTATGTTTTAAAATGGAAAAGTATCAGGCTTAAGAGTTCCCTGGTGTTCAGACGAACCTGTAGGTACACCTTACTTCAATAACGCAGGTCCTTATTTTTGGTACAAAACCGATCGGAATGCTTAGCGCAATAATATATGACAGATAGGCGACGACGAATATAAGTAAAACGCTGATTCAACAAACTTATTTCAAAGGAAAAAACATCTTTTAAGGACACAGTCAGACCACTTCGCAGTTTCAGAAAGAGATACTGAATATGGAAATGTTTAATAGAATTTTTCGCTGAACACAATACTTTCTCCGAGTAGATAAAACAAATAAAACAAGCGTTGGATATATTATGACAGAGTGGTTTAATTTACATTTTATTTTAAAAAATGAAGTTATGTAGTGCGGGGCGCGTGGGAGCAGCCACCCTCGTGTTTAATAATGTAGAGCGGGGGAGAGAGAAGGGGTTCAAATTGCTTTCATCGTAGGCTCCGCTTTTGGATGCGATTATTTATAAACTGCTAAAACATGGAGCACGGACTTTCACGTATTGCCAGAACGTACACGTGGCCTTCACTGGTGACATGTTTTTGAATAAGCCTGCCAAAGTTTGAAGCTCGTAGGCCGAATGAAGGTCTTTAGGGGTTCTAGATGTACACCATGAATCCTGATGTTTTCGCTCGAGTGTTTCTGTAAAGTATTTCTAGCGTCTAAACGGTAAGTTGATAAATTGTAACCTTATTTGTTCGAGCAATAACCAAGTAAGATTATAGCAATTTCAAACAAATTTTTAAGACAAAAAAGATATTGTGGTAAATAAATTTTGCAAAAACATTACACAAACTTCTCCCCGCAAAAATCTGATTTGAAAACTACAGAAAAATTCCTAATTTTTCAAATTCAGTTCATCAGATTTTGTTTAAATTTTGGTTGTATATGAAGAGTCATAATTGAAAAAAAATTAAAACCAAACAGACTGCGGACAGGGTTTATATTTGGTTTTATTGATTTACTGACGAAACGTACAAATTTATGTTATTATTACTGTTGACTGAAACATTTGCCATCATTTTTGTGTGTATAAAAACAATGCACGATTTTCCCAGAGTATGAATCAACTATCGCTCTCAAGCGCCTAACTTATAACCACAAGTCACTAACAAAACGGAAACCGGAAAGATACACAACAACTGACAAATACCGTATCAAAACAAGGATGTGTTCAAGACAACGGTTGTCTGTAATAATGAAGTAAAATTTTTAAAACATAGTAGAGTACCAATTTGGTTTACTAAATTGATCTAATATAAGCAAAATCTAATTAGCATAGTTTAAGAAGTTATATATTCTTCTGTTTTTGGTTTCTACAGTAAGTAGGGGTCTACATTTTTCGAAGGACCTACCCACACTTTCCCTTGACCATTTAAAGACAAAAATTGATCAAAATCATAGCAAAAAATGTTCAGAAATATCGACTTTTGTTAACTTTTTAAAGTGTTTGCCAAAAAAATGATTGAAATAAAATATTTGGAAAACAAAACAAAATTATTCCGACATACAAGCAAAGTACACCTTTAACCAAAATTCATTAAACCTGGCGAAAACCAATAAAGTTCATTTGTCGTGGAGTTTCAGAATATTAGACTTATTGAGGAATGAAGAGGCAGATCGGTGTGCCAAAATAAGGAGCCAAGATTAGCCCAGAACCTGCATATGGAGTATCTTATATTCTAGCACGCTGGCATGTCTCTCATCAGGTTTCTAAGGAACACTAAAGGTCTTGAAAAAGTATGGACGGTCTTACACAAAAAGGATGCTTGCAGTTCCAATTAGATCCCTCACAGACGAGGCCCTTAGGCTAAACAGGACGGATCTGCGGAGAGTGACGGGGTTTCTGACGGGTCACTGGACATCCGTAGCCATCTACACAATGGGCTTTCATGTGACAAATCCTTTGTGTAGGAAATGTGCTACAGCTGAGGAAATAGCTCAACACATATCTTTGACTGTCCTGCTTGGACAGAAAACGATTTGAATCCGTAGGTACTCTCTAGAGAGAGGAACAGATGATAGATCTGGGCAACATCATCCGAAGTATCTCACGGTTCCCTAAAGACATGAGGTTAGACTGGGAAGGTTGGAACTGTGGACTAGGGTGAATAATAAGCTACATAACTGAGTGGCAAAATCAGGATAAACGGAAGTCTTGGCCCTCTAGTGATAAAAAAATTGTTCAATCTAGTGATTAAAAGGGATTAAATACACTAGAAGACACACACAAGCGCGCGCGCGCACACGCACACACACAGCCAGGTTAAGATAATTTTTGGTCTCGATTTTCAGCAATATCATATTATTTCCTCTATACTACGTAAATGGAAAAAGTAAAACTTGCTTTTTAATTTCAAAGTACATTGCGTTATAAAAACGCCAATAAATTACGTAAAAGCATTATTGAAATTTCCGCTGAATACCATAAAAACCTTTTCTAACGAGGCCAAGCAACAATTAAACTCAGATTTTTAATAATTCACATTTAAATATTCCCATTCCGCACTAATTTATTTTCTTTGCCAATAATATGAGCTAATGTGCTGTGATGTTGGAAGCATTTGAATTATGTCCCGACAAGTTGGCAACAATGATCCCTTTAGTGGAGCAATACAACGCAGACTAAAGTGCTTATAATTTATTTAATTGGATTACTTTAATGCTATTTCTCGTCTCCGATCTCATCTAAATTCGACGTGTTTCGCCTTTTTCTGTGCTCTTAAGATAATTACTGAATTTTCAATGTAGCTTGAGTTTTTCAAACTTTCCATTACTCATATTTGAAGAGACGTTTTTACACGTTTTACTAAAAAAAATTCATGTTATTTTAAGGAGCACGTTATTTAAAAATTCCGTATTATTCCACATATATATTTTCTACCCTTATATATGCTAGAAGCCAAAAATAGATATTTCATATACATGTATTATTTATTTTACAGGAAAAAATTACTCGATTATAAACACTGCGGTTCTTTTAATGAAACCACCAAAAATAAGAGTAACTGCAATAAAAAAATAAAATCGCTATTCATAACTGTCTTGCTGACGTTATGGAAGCGAATTTTCAAAAAGTAATCGTATTTAATACTATCACATAAACGAACATTTGTGCAGTCAGTTAAATACGAAAAAGAATCCTGACCGCCGTCAACTTTACAACGTTTATCTTCTTACATTAAGTATTTTAAAGGTCTGATTTGCCGATAGTAGTCAATGTTAAAACCTGCATAAATTAGCATTTTTAATTTATAAATTTAATTTAAAATACGGCAATCAACCTGACGGAGAACAAGGTTCATTTTCCTATTTTCAAAGAAATTTTATGTCTGAAAATTTTAATTTATGTTGTTTTAAACTTAGACGAAATTTTGTGATTACTTTTCGTTATTACCTTAACAAGTTCGTTACCCTGAAAAAAAATATTCCACAGTTTCAAAATGTCTGTAATTAAAAAAAATTAAATATACCTCTTACGTAATTATCAAAAATTAAATATATATATATTCGTATATATATTCGTGAATATATATATATATATATATTAGCTTTTAAAGTTCCAAACTACATTAAAATGTATTTTCAATGAAATTTAAAAATGTTTAATACAAATTTAAGTAGACTTGAATAATAATTGTTAACGTATAGTAGTTATTTGTGCAACTAGTAAGCAAAGTGTCACTTTTTTAAAAGAAAAAAATGTTTATACTCAAGACTTGCTCAGTGTTGAAGTTTTCTTAAGTTGAAAATAGACAATCTGCACATGAACGAACGTAAAATATTTAATTCAACAATACAAATCTACATTGATACACAATGTGATTTTCTGTTATTCAAACTTCTTATTATATCTAGGAATAAAAATACAAAAACATTGATAACATAAAATAAACAAAATGTTGCCAACTTAAAATAACGAAAACAAAAAAAAATATCCTCAGTTCTAACAATCACACCGTGTAATTTAATTATTGAAGCGGAGCATTTAATATTAGCTTGGCGAGAGGAACGAATAGGAAAAAAGTCTGTCAAACGGAAGAATGTAACGGAAATGTGAAACAAACGAGCACACGAATTTCGTCCCTTAATTTCTGTCTCTTTCTTCTTCTTCTTCCTTTTCGATAACAGTACACGCGTATTATATGAAAACGTTGTTTTGCTTTGGTTTCGGTATTTTTCCTTAGTTGAAGAACATGTGCACGTTGTAACCGTTTATAATATATTCGAAATTAATATAAACGTTTATAATAATTGTTGTTAATATTGCTAGTTTTTAACAAGACAACATGTAACTTATTATAGCCTATCAGCTGTTCAATGAAATCAGCTGATAGTTACGAATTAATATAAAAAAGTGACCTTTTACCTATAACTACAGTAAATAATATCTTAGCTAGGTTCACGTATTTATTTATTTAAGCGAAACAAGATATTTATAAACATATCTTCAAAATAATTATGTACTAAGCAAAGGTAATAACAAAAGCGTCTTCCGTTAACTCCCCGAGTTCCACACGTGTACTTTTTGTGTTCAATATTTATTTAAACATATTTTTCATACATGTTTTAAATAAACATTATAGTTTACTATTACAATTTACTCGGAACCTTATTAAACATGAAAACATTACACATTATAACTCAACTTACAGTAAATGTGAACAAATAAGTACTGTTGTTAAATCTTAAATTTTATTTAGTTGTCTTTGAGGAGCGAGTGAAAGGAAAAACAATAAGCGAAGTTCAAGTTTGCATACAGTTTCGGGTAAGAAAAACAATTTTTGTTCACTACTGGAGGAAATATGATTTTCAAAATAGCGTAAAATAAAAAAAAATATTGATGGAACCACATCAAGGAGTCAGCAGAATTTCTATAATTTTCGAACTCACCGTTTGAACGCTAATGGTGTGATACTGTAAACCATACATAGAGACTCGAAGTACACCTACATACGTTAAAAGCCAGGCGTTTCTGGTACAGTCGATAATCCCTTGCAAAGTCAAATAGCCACCAACCAATGAACCCCTAATTAATGAATCCCGGACTCAAATTAATTGCACCCTTTTAATTACGTTCAAACATGGCGTAGCGGTACGCTTTTACTGTGCACTGCCTCCAGCGACGTAACACAAGATAAATAATCTTTGCATATAGTCTCGCTAGCGTGATGGAAGCAAATTTCCAAAGAGTAACGAAATTTAGTAATATTGCATTTTAATGTCCTGGTAAGTTGGCAACAATAATCCCTATAGTACAGCAATACAGCGCAGACTAAAGTGCTTATAATTTATTTAATTGGATTATTCTAATGCTATTTCTCGTCTCCTGCCTTATCTAATTTCAACATGTTTCGCCTGTTTTTGTGCCTAAAGGTAATTATTTAATTTGCAATGTAACTTGAGTTTTTCAAACTTTAATATCAATTGTCATTATTCATATTTTTAGAGACTACAATAAACGTTTTATTAAAAACACCATATTATTTTAAGAACATGTTATATGATAATTTCACGTTATTCCACACATAGAAACCAAAAATATATATATATATATATATATATATATATATATATATATATATATATATGCTATATATAAAAACGTTATATATGCTAGAAACCAAAAATAAATATTTCAAATACATGTGTTATTTGCTTTAGAGGGAAATACTCCCTTTGGTTCTTTTAATGTAGCGCCCAAAAATAAAGAGTAACTGCAATAAAAAACAAAATCGCTATTCATAGCTGTCTTGCTGACATTATGGAAGCGAATTTTCAAAAAATAATCATATTTAATTCAATCACAATAAACGAACATTTGTGCAGTCTACAAATAAGTACGAAAATTAACCATGGCCTTCGTCAACTTTATAATGTTTATCTTGCACTAAGTATTTTGAGGATACTTAAATCAACGTTAAAAACTGCATAAATTAGCATTTTTATTTATAAATTTCATTGAAAATACGGAAATCAACCTGATGGAGACTAGGGTTCATTTTCGTATTTCCAATTAAATTTTATATTTGAAAATTTTAATTTGTGAACGCCTTATAAAATATACTTATATATAGCCTTATAAAATAAAAAATAGCCTTATAAAATATACTTAATTTTGTCCTAACTTTAACATTGCCAGACAAAAGCGATCTTGGACTGGTAAAAAGATCTGACATTTAAGTTTTATAATAATACAAATCAGTTTAATTTAAAAATCAATAAAAAGATAATGTTGTAGCAGCAATATGAAAATTATCAGTAGTCCACATTTCTTTTATTTTTTTTTGTGTGGACTTAATCTGAAGCATATTTGTGGTTTAAAAAGACTTCAACCCTTAATGACTTAGAGCAGTGTAATGACTAGCTTATTCATATGGAGGTAATTGAAGTCCTGGAGATCACACTCCCTTCGCCTTCTGCTAGCAACCTCACAATCATAGATTATGTGATCTGCAGTTTCTCGACCATTCCGCTTAGACTACACACAGTATCTCCAAGATAAATTCCTACCCTGTTCAGATGCATCCTCAAAACCACGGTGTCCCGAAATGATTCCCCTGGTTCTTCTGAGACGTCCTCTACGCAGGGCTCTCTAGAAGAATCTCTTTAAATAAACTTTCCTAGTTGATATCCCTCCAGTCTTGGAGTTCGGTTTTAAAGGACTCCCAAGTTTTGATCCTTGGAAGGACTTCTGCCACCAAGTATAATTGGAAGCCTCTTTGCGTCCTCTCTTCTCAGTTTCAGCTCTAGCGCTCCCGATAGACAACGTAGAAAGCATTATTTATCAGATATTCGACCCCATCTCTCCCTTCTATTTAAGATTGGGTAGGTCCGCTTAGCGTCCCCACAGTCTGCAACGATTCACTTCTTGTATTAGTATAGCTCCAGTTTCCTCCAATTCTATGCTATTTTCACTCTACATATCCACCTTCGCCAGTTCAACAGTTCTGACGGGTTGTTTTCAGCATTTAAAATCCCACAAGTGCTTAGGTGACAAACTCACCCATACAGAGTTTCTCACGCACAGGTTAAAATTGGAGGTCGCCTAGAATCCAGAGTCCACATATGGAGCACTGAACATAAACATACAAGAATGATAACCACTAAGACAAGAATGCGAGCGCTCGCTACTTGTGAAATATTGCGGCAAAGTGTTCAACAACAGTTAAATAGATAATAGTATGTCTATTTTCTCCAAATTATCCCCTTCCTTGCATATCGCAGCGCTCGTAATGACAGACAGTTTTCAGCTTTTTTATGTGCTGTTTCACCTTGGCTTGGAATGTAGAGAAGTACTGTAATAAAGAGAAACAGATTATAGGTTTAGGTTTTGATTCCTTCCGTAGGGTTTGAGATGGAAAAGGATTGCGCAGGACTCGCCAAATCCTGTAGCGGACTATCCTCTACCGAAATCGTAGTGGAAAACTACGTTACCCTAATTGTGGATATTCCAGAATAAATGTAAGTATGAATTAATAAGGACTTTCTAGGCTCACAATTGCACTACAACCTAGTAGATCTAATGTACCCCTTTTTATATTCCTGATATGCTCAGTTACAGTATCAGTCTCTTCATTAAAGTTTAGGATTTGGAGAGGATTAAACTAAAATGAAGCAGCTCTCTCACTTCTAACTGGTGACTTCCCGATGTATTATTGAAGTAGTTGCAGAAGCCTTTCAATTTCTCCCCCTTACCACGAAAGTTGTCCTCCACTTGGCCAGCTCTTTGTTGTGCTGTACGTTCCCGTTCGTTATATTTACATTCTTACTCGTGGGAACATAAGTAGCTGGGGAAATTATGTCCGCCTACATACATCCCTGCATGCATACGTCATTGGAAGGATGCAAAGAGTCCCATGGCACTTCGATACACTTCAGTAAAATAGGCCGGTGTCATACATTCCATCAGCATGGATCGATGTACACTTTAGAGTTAGCCAGGATATGTACAGTAGTTAATGAGTACTTACGTGAGTCTATTTTTTGTTGTTGTTATTTTAAGGCGAAAAGCACATTAGGGCTATTATCGCCTCCCTAAATGTAAGTGTGAGTGTAAAAGTGTTAAAGTCGTAAGTATAGTGTTACTATATTTACATTGAAAGCCGTAAGTATAGTGTTGTAAGTGTAAGTGTGTGTTAGACCACGAGGGACGTCTAAATCCTCTCAATAGGTGCAGCTAATCTGCACTCCTCTGTGGGACTGTGTGTGTGTGTGTGTGTGTGTGTGTGTGTGTGTGTGTGTGTGTGTGTGTGTGTGTGTCGAGTAGACAAATGAGAGTAGTATGAGCTACAGGTGGGATTGCTAAACCCATCAGCTGTTCATTTTAGCAAAATAAATGATTTTAGAAAGAGATTGTTGTTTGACTACCTGTTATTCTACAAACAACACGCGGTAAAAAAAACCAACATTTAAATATGGCGGTCGGAAAGTGTAAGACCGAGCGAAGCGTAACGCTCAGTGGAAATGTTTGCACAAGACATCCGCCGCGATCCTCTTACATTATTAAAGAAGAAGGAAGGAAGTCTCTGGGGGATGCCGTGACACAACCTCACTTCTTGGCGCGAAACAGCTTTGCAGATTAAATTGTACGGGCGAAATAATATGTTCAGTCAATGTCACGCACGCTTTGCCTTCTTATACGGACGGTATTGCGGACTGTAAAACAACTGACAAAGAAATATATGAACTGTGTGCGAAAAAACGTCTGTTTTAACGTCGTAAATAATGAAAAGTTTACGTTTATTACTCTGCGTTTTCGTTTAAGTGGTTTTTAAGGCTCAATATATTTGAGCAAACTTGTTATAACCAAAATGTTATTTTCATTATTGGAAATGTTATTGTCACTATACAAAAATATTATTTTTGACGATTTGTTTTATTGCTTGTTTAATAGCCTATTCTTTTCTGTTTACAGTGATATATAACACTTACACTAAAATATTTTAGACCCATTTTATTTACATTTGAAATAGACCGTGATCTCGGCTTTTCAGCTACAAACTTTGTCTCTCTGGCGTGTATTCTTTCTTAACTACTCCTGCAATAAAACCTCTTGTTATAGTGCACACAATTTGTATTTTGTAATATTATTACTATTTGTAGTGTTAGCTTACCACATTTCTATAGTACATTTAGTGCTTCTTAAATCAGCTGTTGTTTTGTTAGCTTTGTTGTGGTTTGTGTTTATACAATTGTTTCTTGCATTGTTTTAATTTTTGTTTTTCAGCCTGTAAAGTTACAATTGTGCATAATTTAGTGTATCATGACTACAAGTACCAAAATATTCAAGAAACGGAAATATTACTGCAAAATAATAGCTCCACAGTAGGGTTATAAACATAACTTCAAGTTCTGAATCTAGACGTAGGCTATCAGTTCCCCCTGGGTTTACTAGTTCCCCAAAACTTAGTAGAACCCTTGACAGTTATAGTGAATTTAGTAGTGATGAATCTGAATACATTGTAGTTAAAAAGCAAATAAGAAGATAAACTTGAAGAAAAAGAAGAAGAGTGAAAAGTACTTTCCTATTCACCAGAACTGTATTAGATGTAAGGTAATAACTACTTTGTATGTAATAAAAGTTTTTTGGCGTTTCTCGAAGGTTGCACTTTTAATACAAATGCTCCGTTATCTAAGGAACTATGTTTGAAATTTTATGTCGGTATTTATCACTATTACCTACATAACTGGAAATTCAAATACTATTATAAATATATATATAGTTTGTTTAAAAAAAATAAAATATAGAATTTGTTTCAAATTTTAAACATGTTTTTTTAAAAAAATCGATTTCTTTTAAATTCGCAGACAAACATATTTTAGAGATTCCACATATATAAAAAAAGGCATTTATTTTCAGAAGAAAAAACCAGAAGTAACCTTTATTAGTCCTGAGAAAAGTGGACGTATGTTAACATGGTGGAAGATAGGGCGCAGTGATCCTCTTAAAATCGGTCAATATGGTAAGTTTGTATCAATGTTCTCGTACAAGTAACTATTTAAAACATATTTTCGAGCTCTCAAAACACATGAAAAAACTTGAAAACTTTATCATCGCAATACTTTTTATTTACGGTAGAACAGAAAGAATTTTACGACATATTCTGTGGATAAAAATTTTAAAAAAGCCCTAAAATACTTAGTTTTCTATCTAGGAAACGTTTTTAAAAAGATCGATCCTCGTGAACTAGACTGTCTGATTCTACAGTCTATTGTCTTGACATTACGAACTGCCCCAATTGAAACAGAAATTGTTTAACATATCACATAACGTAACAAAAACATAATTTTATATAAATTTGAAAAGGTTAGCTCTGCTATCTAGCGGCGACCACTTAAACTATAATGTGTTTGTTATTGTTGCCCAATGATTATTTAACACTCACATTATAGTCTGCGTTTACTATCTGCTGAAAACACTGAAAAGCGTTATATTGACCGCGAAAGATAAGGTCTGTGCCCTGGCCTATTTTGTTAACCGAAGATGCATTATGGATGGCATTTTCACATTCAGTTCTCTTAATAAATTGTAATTTGTATGAGTATGTATTTTTCCGCTAATTGCGTACATTATTTTACGCATTATATAATATTACCCTAAGCATCCCTCTCGGTTTTGTACCGAAAATAAAGACTTGTGTTATTGAAACTACAAATATGAGATACCCACAGTTTCGTCAGAATACCAGGAACTCTCACGGCTCATAATTCTCATTTTAAGGCTTTAAAATAAAATAAAACCGACTTAAAACCGATACAAGTTTTATAAACGAAACTCCAGCAGCAGTGTAGTGTACCCCTAATAATGCAGCACAATTCAACATAAGTGACAAATAATTGTGTGCGTACCAAAACATCTGATTGCTAAAAAAACATTGTAGAAAATGATTGTAGTAATATTTAAATTATTACTGTGTCCAAGATTTAAATAATTACTGACCGAATCATTTTTTAAAGTAGACTAGGTAATACAATCTAGGCCAGTTCAAATATGTAAATATTTTAAATAAAAGACTCTGCTTTTAGTAAACAGTAAATACTGTAGCCTAATTTAGTAGGTTTCCGTTGTAAATATTTCAATAAGGTACAGTGTTAGAATTCAGTCATTAATTTTATAAGTTATAGTTATCAATACAAAATAGAACAAAGTCAGAAA